>JAJJMA010052552.1:0-28007 GCA_023529015.1 Papaver nudicaule | reverse complement strand
AAACATTCACATTAATGGTATTCCTGAAAGTGTCTACTGTAGGAGCCGCATCATAACAGTGTCCAAATGAAAAAGATCACCTTTTGGGGAATTTTAGGATTCCACAGGCTCTTGTAGAGGAAAAAGATTAAGCCGTCGTCTTCCAATTCTTTGTAACATGCAGACAACGAAAATACAGGAATCTGAACCACTGTTAACATCTATTGCCGGCAGCAAGTTAAGTAGATGCGCAACCTCTTGAATTTCCACATCATTCAAAGCCCTTTTAAAAGCTAAATCCCAGCTATTACCCGAACCTTCTGTCAACATCTCCTTAACAGTTGTATTATGTTTCCTACTCAGTTTGTATAAGGCAGGGAAAACTGACCTTAAAGCATGACCATTAACCCATTTGTCCTCCCAGAAAAGAGTCCTATCACCACTGCTCACTTGTAATGCTGAATTCTGTTCCACTTGAGAAGAAGATTTCAGAATACCTGACCATAAGCTCTTCCCCATCGGCTTTGTGCACTGACTTGGATAGAAAGCTTTTGGATTCCCACCAAATTTGTGATTGATAACCTCCTCCACAAAGATTTTTCTTCCGAACCATACCGCCAGATCCACTTTGAGTGCAACGCTTTATTCATCAACCTGATTATCTTTACACCTACACCTCCTCTCTTCTTAGGCCGACATAACTTCTCCCATGCTACCCGTCCTTTCTTAGGTTTATTATTCTTAGAACCCCATTTGCCGCATTATCTTGGTCATTTGTTTCTCCACTGAAATACTTTCACATCGACATCAGAAATACTTTCACAATCAACATCTTAATGTTCCAACCATCACCGTCAACTCAACTAGCAAATACCAATTCACTAATAGAACAATCAAACTGCTCTTGCCAGACTGTAATATCAAACTTCCTTCAGGGATTATCATCCATACCGCCTTAGCAAACATACATTCAAAGAGAAGATGTTCTGAACTTTCCTCTTCATTCTGGCAGACTGGGCATGTAGGATTTACATGATCCAGAACCCTAGCTACTCTTACACCTGTTGGGAGAATATCCTTTAAACATTTCCATAGAAAAAACTTAACCCTTGGCCATGTTTGCAATCCCCGTATCTCCATCCACTTAGTGTTAGTACCTTGGGTAGTTTCTTGTTGAGCTAGATTCTGACAGTTACTCTCCTGCAGCTTATTACATGCAGATTTAAGAGTAAACTTGCCGTGTTTTGTTAGGCACCATACTAGTCTATCCCTTCCAGTGCTTGGTATTCTCATAGCTAATATAAGTTGCACTGTTTGACTGTCAAACAATTGCACTAGCAGCTGAAATTGTCTGCCAATGGAACTGGTGGAGCATCTGATCCTGCAATATAATCAAAATCTAATAAAGGAACAAATAATGTGACAGGTGCAAAAACTCAAATGAAAACAGAAATACTTAACATCCGCATGAATTTTAGGGGACTTAAGGTCTTAAACTTTACCTACCGTTCAAAAAAAAAGGTCTTAAACTTTACAACTAAATATATAACACTCAAACTGATCTGTTTCCGAACTGGAATTCTTAAAACTACAAGAAACGGGTTTAATGGTCTCTAATCAAACTTCTTTAGGCAAACTTGTTACAAGTATCTTAACAGTCTTAACACATTAAAGGCTAGTTAAACCTACTTTCACTTGTATTTTATTTTTCCATAACTGGTACTAGTTGGTTATGATCAAAGGCATGATAACGGAAGGATGTTCCATATGAAGTAATACCACCCCTTGAAAAGTCTGTTCTATCTCTAGCTTTGGATGGTACGTTATTGTTCCAAAAAATCTTGTGAAATAAAAGCGCCTGTTTAAACTCTCCATGTCTCAGCAAAGGGTGTCCTTAAAGAAATTAAAGATGGAAAGAAAAATTAATTAAGCACCAGGATAAAGAGGTCAATATATGAACATAACCAAAATGAGATATTCCTACTTGCAATCAGACTGCAATGTAATCGTAACCTGATTGCAAAGGTGCGCATACTGACAAACGCTCACCTGCATATATGTTTTGGTTAGGATTAAATGTGTAGCCTGGTGGATGAACTGTTAGTAGTCCACCACTAGGCCACTAGCTACTCCTTTGAAACTGTTATAAGCAGAAAAAGACGGTGTTTCCATGTACATATTAAGTTTTTTTGAAACTCCGCAAAGTACCCTAAATGTAAGTAGAATTGCAGTGTGAGTGCGCCGAAAGGAGTTTGTCATTAGCTTAAATAAAATCACTTGAAACCTTACTCTGTAAGGAACCCTATGTGGAGTTCACGTACACAGTAACCTATGAGGAAGTATCTTTCGCCACTGGCCCCTTCTTCCCCTGTGCTTATCCATCCTCCAACACCCTTCAACGACACCCTTCAACGACACAAGAACTACTCTTAAGGATTATTGTTTGATTTTACGATGCAGAGGACTTCTCTAACATCACCTCTCTCAACAACAAAATTTTCTTTAGCCCCATCCTCTTCTCCCTCCCGAAACTCCTCCAAGGCAACTTCTAATGCCATCCTCATTTCCAGTTAATCTCTAGAGTGGGTGGGGTGGTTTTATTCCCAGCCTCATCCTCGCATTCACTATCACTGCTTTGTGGATTTATATCTCGGATGCTTCGGGGTAACGAGTAAAATTTAGACAGAGTTGTGCTGGGGAATAGAAGCAAGGAACCAGATGAAAGAACTGATTCGAGCGTTTTAGTGTTTAGGTTTTCACCCTCAAAATAATATTTGACCCACAAATCAAAACAGTGATGGTCCCCTAAGTCTCTACACCATTCCTTATTTCAACTGACCAATGAAGATCGAGTGTTTCGTCCACCCACATGTTTACAAGGAATTGCAGAAACTACTCCTCTGTATTGCGATCCATGTGCGATTTAGGTGAGATGCATGTTCGACGTATTTATATATTTTTGCAAAAAGTACTACCCGATATGCCTTGCTTGTGCGAACCAGCAGTGGTTTTTGGAGCGGCTTGCGATGTTGAGCCGACTAAATCTTAACTTATCACTACTATTTTTGCAGTCTACAACAGACTAGGGTGCGACCCATGCATTATGTGGGACCCAAGCCGAGTACGAGCCTTCGGCTCTTAACTTAATACTACCGTATATGCACTCTCCTTGTTTTGTTCCTGCGGTGTTGAATATACATATGTGCGACGAGGTATTAACGCACTGGTTAAGGAAAAATTAAAGGATGTTGATTATGCCCATAAAAAAGTATGTAACAGAGGGAAGAGCTAAATTCAACTGGATTTGTCCATCTGTCTTATAAAAGGAAATAATCCCTTCACTAAAACATCAGGAACAGCAACCTGAGCTTAATTGAAACATCATTAACAGCGAGATGAACCTCAATGATGAGGGTGCTGATCTAAATGATTGCAATGATGAGATTGATGACCCGAAATAACGAGCTTCATTTTTGAGCATGAATCTCAATAAAACATCATTAACAGAAACAGCTTTGGTTTTGTTTCAAGTTTTTTGTTTACATCGGCATCGTGTATTAAACCAATAGTTCAATCAGATTGATGATTGGAGGTTTAAATCTCAAATTTTGACGAATCTGGTAACAACAACATAGAGATTTCACAAACCCTGGCCAACGATCTTTACATTCTCTGCGTCTCTTCAGTGGAGATTGTTCCGCAGTTACAGACAGAGAAATGGTAGATAGAATTAATGATAGGATTACCTCTAATGTTGGGATATGTTTAGGGATTACACGGATAGTTCGAGGATAAGGAAGTCACAAAATATATATGGAGAGTAACTGCCGAATTATAAACTACTTTTGCAATTATATCGTGTATTGGTACCATTTTGTGCAATTGCCCCAATACTTCAAGGCATGATGCTTGCGTACCTTCGAGCTTCACCAAGCTTCATTGTCATGGTTATGCCAATCTTGCATAGGCATAAGCCTATTTTCAAGGATCATTGGGCTGATGATTCACATCTCCCAGGCTATACACTAGCCAAGCTTCATATGAAGCTTCATGGCTTAGCCTATTTAGCCGGCGTGCCAGCTAGCGCAACATTGGAGTAAAATGGCGCGTCATTGGTGACAATTGCAACAAATGACCGGGCATTTAGACTTAATTGTCCTGTCATTTCAGTTTTAGCACGGGGTGCTACAGTTTCCCTGAAAAAAAGAACTCACAACACAATTTCTCTTGCCGTGATCGGAAATAATGAAAAGAAAACTAAAGACGAAGGCTTGTAAATGAAAACTGTAAATGAAAGCTGTAAATGAAAGTTGTAAATGAGTGACATGTAAAGAATTGAATTGGAAATGTAAGGGGTAAAACCCATCGGAACACGTGTCTCGCATCCAAGAAGCCTAACCATGCCTAGAGGATTGACAGCGAGATCTCGGACCAGCCCAAAGAAGAAGAAGCCACACATGAGCGAAGTGAAGACTCGGAGGAAAGGATTCGGACCATGCCAAAGGACCGAAGTCCTAGAATCAGCCTCGGAACGACAGCGAATAAACCGCCTTACTCGACAGGGACTGACACCACCACGATTGAGTCGTTTGTCTTTATTAGCTGTAAACCACCCAAGCTCGGCCTATATAAGGCGAGCTTGGAAAACGTTGTAAGGGTTGGATTCTTTTTGGGTTGAGCCTAAGCAGCAAGAGAGAGATTAGGTCTGTTATCTCCTCCTGTTCCTTAGGGTTATATTCATGTAATCACAACATCGAAATACATACAAACCTTCTTATATTTTGCCTTTACAGTCATAATTTTGGTCTTTAATTACTGTTCTGAATACCTTCGGTATCGTTCTTGTGGTCTTCGCACCATTAAATCTTGTTTAAACTACTGTATGTATGAGTAGATCTGACGGATACGGCTCATTGAGTACCTATGCAGATTTTCTACTCGTACAGGAAATGTTGACAAATTCTTGTGGGCACAAGATCTTGAATGAAAGCGGTAAATATGCTGAAAGTAATGGTGCTGAAATGGAAATGAAAGCAGTAAATGACTGAAAATGAAGGTGATGAAAGTAAGATGTTGAAGGGAAATATGTAGGAATTAAAAATGTGAGAAATTAAACATGATCTAAAAGCACCTCGATGAAACGACGGAAACAACCAAAGATCAACTTCATCCGGCAAAAATATTTCTTTTAAATGCTTAAAAGAGAGAATCGATTTTGCCTTCAAACCATCAAACCATGCCAAAGCTTCATCTTTGAGGGTGCCAGGGAATGATTTGCACATTATTGGGTCTGATTTTGTCCACGCCGCTAAATCCCTTCTATAACTCTTCAAGTGCTGAGATGGATCTCCTAAACCGTCAAAAATGGACGTGAAAGATGGCATGGTGAACCTCCTGGATATGTGCCCATAAGTGATTTGATCTACAAATGGTGTCCTTTTTGCCTTTGAGATAGCCGTCGCTAATTTTTCATCATTTGGCGACTCTGCTACATCTGCCAGCTGCTTCTTTAATCGGCTTAACTCCTTCTTCACCGCATCATTCACTCCGTCCATCTTGTCTGAATAGGCGAAACTTTCTTTATTAAATTTAGATCCTCTAGTCCTCTTACTCCCTTCTCATTTTTTCGCCCTAGATACAGAGACTTCCATCTTTCTAGGTTTACTTTTTTTTTCCAGAATTACGAGTACTGTGAGTTGAGCGGCTTCTGCTGCGGTGTTCCATTAATTTTCTGTTTTGCTCCGCTAACTCCCGATGACTTTGAATAATGAGCTTCATCTGGGTTTTCATCTGTAGTTGCATCTGGGCTTGATTTATAGTGCTCTGCTCAAGGAACTTTTTCAATATACCCTCTGTGTTGCTAGTAGATCCTGCTTTATCTTCTGAGTCTGCTATCGGCGATGTTTTGGATGTCCCAGCAATTTTTGCTACTGTACTAGCATCATTGATGTTATTTGTCTTTTCCGCTGTACTTGGAACCTCGCCGACACCCTTTGGAACCATTCCATCTGCCTTATGACCATCGTCAACTGCCTTTGAGACTATACCATCTGTATTGGGGCTACCACCTATTGCTTTTGATGGCCCGCCAACTGCATTAGAAATATCGCTGACAACATTTGGCATTTCGATGACAACTCTGGATGCTTCCTTAACAGCACCAGTATCCACACCTGTACCATCTATATGTATAACAGCCTATGTTTCGTCTTCCTCTTCTGGTATCCCATCAAGGTGAGTTTCGTCCACCACTGTAACCTTATCCAGATCTGCCTGTTGCTGTGCTGCTGACTGCTGGGCCGAAGTACCGCTCAAGAATAAATCATGCGCGAAACCCTTGGGTTGTACTGCGCTGCTCCTGGTGTTATGCCGATTGGAGAAGACCAGCGGCTGAGCTGAAATGGGAAACTTGTGAGACCTGCTTGTTGACGTCGTACTTCCTTTACACCTAGACGCCATTCGCCAATCCTCTGCAAAAGACAACAAATGCACTCCCTGACAGTATTATGCTAGTCGTATTGTTAGTAAATGCCAAACTGGTTAGTGGAGGTGGTTGAGAAACTTTTGCATAATGTGGTGGAGAACAATACAAAGAATCCAGACTGAACTGTACTATTCACAGAGTGTGACCTAATCATGTCGGTAGTTGTTGAAAGACGTAACCTTTGCAAATCCTAAGGAATCTGAAAACACCAAAGTTTATAATTTTTTTAAAATTTTGGATTAAAATCTACGACGAAGATTTTCAGAGGTGTTCTTAGCAACTGTAATTATCATACTAATAAAACTTCAAGATATGACTACTTAAACAATGGTACTTCAAAATTTCTGAGCTAATCTTCATGGCACTCCACATATGCCCTAAACAGTACTACCTTTAACACCATGCTACTAATATGAACGAAAAATCGCCGGAATATCAACTGTTATCCGAGAAACAAGTCGGAGACGATTTATTTAAGAACAAAACCTACATAAAAGGGAAAGTTACAACGACAGACTATCATCCTAGAGCTTGAAATACCTTTTATGGAAGAAAACTTTTAATACAGCACCATGTTAAGTATGTTGAAATCACTGATATATGTCTTAAAAAGAAACTTTTATGACTTGCAGCAAGGTAGCCTACATTAAATATACCCTAAATAACATTTTTTTTTTATGGAAGGAAAGAGTAAAAACAACATTTTCACAACAAAGAACGCCGATAAAGCAAAGAACAACCCAGATTTGAACAAATCAAGATGATTTTTTTTAGAAAAAACAGGTTCAGACCTAATCTAGCGCCAAAATGTAATTGGTAAAATCCCCACAAGATACATTTTACCAATACACCCATACAAAATACTCATGCAATGCATAATAACATAAAGAACAAGATTATAACAAAGTAAATAGAGTCTAGAGATACCAAACATAAGCTCATCATCATACTAAGTATAAGCTCCAAAGTGAATCTCATTGAATTAGAAATGGTTACATCACTCACCTTCTCAAGATTAATCTCACTCACAAATACAAGATTTCCCTCACAGATACTGGGCTAAGGAGAGTAAGGAGGACACCTCAACTTTATCTCTCTGTAGACCAGACCCAAAATTCACTCAACCCCTTTCACATAAGGGGTCTCACACCTTATATAGACGTTCAAAGTAATGGACTACAGCTAATACAGACAACACATTCTCTGACATTACTTGTCACTATTCGCCGAGCACGAGGATCGGCGATCTTACTTGCTATTACAATTCTTCAGCGAACTAGCTATGCTCTGGATAAGGATTGCTGACGCGATTTCCACTGAGTCAACAAGTCAACTCTGACAATACTACCGCTCTGATCCTTCATTAAATGCTCAACTACTTCTCAGTTACTGTCGGTGACGTGTCCCATCTTGTTGTCCTTGGATCTCGCTTCCCTTCTTCTCATAAGGTCCGTTGATTTGGTCTTGAATATTACATACGCTGGTCTCAACTTTGCAAAGGACTTCCGCTGATAATTCTATACTTCTCAGAGATAATCTTCTTATACAACTTTACTTCTAAAATGCTTTATTGGGTAAAGCCATTTTCTAAACCTACACTTATTAGCTTAGCACATCATGGTTGTGCGGCTCTTCCTTCAATTTGATAGCATTTGTTAAGGTTTACTAAAAAAAAAAAAAAAAAAAATATGCATTTGTTAAGTTTTGGTAAGGTTGCATGGAGGGTGGACATGCGATGAGTCAACTTCGTTTGTTTTTTCTTGGCTTTTGGGAAGGACCTACGTACTTAAGAGATAATAAAAAACAAATCAAAAGACATATCCTTGTGCAGTTGTGATCGTTTGTTCCTACTCTCCCTTATTGAGTGCCACTTAACAACCAATCATATCGAAAAGCATCAAAATTTCCACTCTCTAATTTTCTGTAATTCTTTTACTTAATGTGAATGAATATGCTTGACATTACATGATAATAATAAGTTTTGTTAATGATATCTTGATACCACCATTGGCGATTTAGTTCTCCCTACTTCAATTCTTTTCTAATGCAAATTATACTCTATCAGCTCATAGTTAACTTAGACTACTGTTTTAGCTTGACATTAATAAGGGATCGAGGATCACCATCATACAGTAACTTTGAGATGTGTATATTCCTAGACTATAAGGTTAACACTAATCATTATCATCGCTAATTGGCTCGATGGGTTCACGGAAAGACGGGTATAATCTTTATGTATCAAGTTGCATGAACTTTGAATATTTTGCTGGATAACGCTGATCTCTTGGGAGCCTTAATACATATTAAGGAGTAAGTTCAAATGACTTAATGCATCTTTTTTCCTGTTCGAATTTGGCTCTATTTTCCTCTTTATTGGATTTGGATACATATGAAGTGCAATATAGAACGATATCTAGCTAGTCGATTCTCAGTGCAACTTGCTCTTTCAATATATATAGAAAAAGGGTTAATTAAAGAGAAGCCAGCAATAGTAGAACAAAGTGTTTAACCTTTAATTTACTTGTTCATTGGCATGCATATACAAAGCTATAGAGTATACAATAAAAACGACCAAACTATCAAGAAAAGTCGTTGATTAAAAATGTTTCTTCAAAAGAAGCAACAGTATGTAAAAAAAAACACTTGACATTCTCTTGTTTCTTTGTTTTATACATTCATAATGCAGATTAATTATCCATGTGAAAGCCAAAGTTTGCGAAGGAAAGCTCATGATTTTATTCTAAAAAACCATGATTTAGATTTCAGCTAGCTATAAGATAATACCAGTTAAACCAAAGATTAGTACTATCCTAATTCCTAGCTCATAATAAGTTTGATTCTTTTCTCACATGCAATAGTATGTATATAGTGAGCTTATAATGGGTGTCCTCTTCGTCATCTCATCTCATCCTTGCGTATAAACTCAAGTGGGGTTTGACACCAATTAAGATCGTAGAAGCCAGTGTATCCCATGACAACACGTGGGTGTACATGGACCACTGATATATCAACCTTACAATGTTCTTGTGTGCTTCATCTATGAAGTGCATAACCACGAATGAATGATGATGCTGAGAGTAAGCACTATGGTGTTCAAAATGTAGGTTTTTTGTATATATTGTGGGTTAAAAAAAAATGCAATTACTGGTTGTGGGGCGTCTAGTAAATAGCCGCACTTTTTAAAGTGTCGGCTACTCCGGCCAGTTCCATATTTAGTTTGTAACAAACTAAATCCCGAAATTTTAGGTAAGAAGAAAAAAAAAAAAAAAACCTAGGCGGCTATTCAATAAGCGCCCATATTTGGGCGGCTAGTCACTGACCTTTGTCGCTTACTTAGAGGTCGTCTGGTGCGGCTATTGCATGGTCGCCTGGTCAAAACGACGTAAAACCTCTCACGGATGTGTTGGAAGTTTTAAAACGTTGTGGTACTTTTGCATACAATGCAATGTAGGATATTTACCTACTATTCATACCTTTTTTTTTTTTTGAAAAAATCAAAGAACCTTTTATTTAATGGAAATTCGAGGTTACATTGAGTTGAAGATCGAAAATAAGAGAATACAAAGAATCATGAACATATCGTAGAAGTACAATACCGAGAAATCCGACAAGAGAAAAAGAAGGATTAACAGAGTAAAACAAATACAAGTATGAATAAGATTCTATTAAATCGGAAGCAGAATGGTTATACTCGGAAATAGTACAATACCTACTATTCATACTAAAAGTGCACCATATTGCTCTAAATGAACAATGCTTCTTCATGTGGTAGTGGTAGTGGTAGTAGTATTTATTAGCACAGATGATGTCATGATTTGAGAAATACTAGCGTTTATATATATATATATATAGATGTTTCCCTCGAAAAAAAAATACAGAGTCAGGAAATGAATCTTTCTCATTTTTATATGGATTTAGGGTTCTCTCTTTATAGTACCTAGCTTTTGACTTGATACTAAACATGAAGACAGAAAGAGAAACATGGTGAACCATTCACTCTACCCACTAGGCATATATATGTTTTATAGTATCAGAAAAATGCCTTTTTCTTCGTATCTAACTGTGTTTAGTTTAACTTCCATGCACTGCATTATTATTCTTGCACATTTTCTTTCCTTAGAAAATTTTACATTTTCTTCTTGTTGGTTGTAAGTTACTACAATAGTAGAATTGTGGCAAGTCTCAAGCCTATCAATTCGTTGACTAAATAACACACGTGTTCATAACTCAAAATTTCAAATTTATACCGATATATAGAATAGAATGGGTTCTTTTCTCTCTTTTTATCATTTGTTTTTCAAGAATTATGTATATCGATCGATCCATTACTTCTGGTGATCTGAACTTTGAAGGAATATATTTCTGAGCCTATGCCAATCTCGGACGATAGATATTTTTATATTCGAATAATTTTTTGGCAAACAATTGAAAAATAAAATAAAATCTAATGCTGATCGTTATTTCATAAGTACAACTAGAGCTAGAGGTTGCCTACAAATCACCATCTGGTTTTTCGAGGTTTATATGCTAAAAGCGATTCGCTTAATCAGCACTAATTAAGCTGATGATTTCATCCTTCAAAAAAGTTTAATGTCAAATATGTCTGTCACTAGTGAAAATTCAAAGTTTTCCAATTAGAGAGTTTATAATTATCCAGGCTATTCTATGGGCGAGCATATTTTCAATAGGGGCGAATACTAAAGGCCAAAATAATGTTAGAATGAAGTAAAAAAGTCATCCCATATAAAATATATTTTTTTAAACACAAAACAAATCTTAATTAGTAGAGATTAATGATATAATTAAGTGTTAACTTCATTTGATTAGTAAATATTATTAGTGTCCAGGGTTATATTGTGGTTATGTTAAAAAATTGAAATTAAAATTATTTGTTTAGAGAGATAAGAAGGAGAAGGAGAGGGTTTAGGGGGGAAAAACTTGGGTTTATGGAAAATGAGTGTTTCAGTCGTGAGTTTCTCTTAAGTCGTGTTGATCAATCATATTTCAATAATATAGAAGATAAAGCCGCTATGAAGATGTTGCACGATTAAACTCGATTGTACAATGGAGAACAAAACTCTCATGCTTAGGCCAGTTCCTATGGGACACAAATAACACACAATATGAGTGTTTTGGCTGGCTATAGACCCATCAAACAGCCAAAATGACGTTGCAGAAATAGTATCGTCGATGGAAATTCCATCGACAGATACATTTTCCATCGACGTCGATGAAAATTCCATCGTCGACACTATTTCTGTCGTTCAGATGTACGGCTGTGATTTCTCTCAGCCTATATATACCCTCATTTAGAAAGGTTCTCAACTCGCACCTTCACAACATTTGTAGTGATATTCTCAGATCTACTACAATTGCGCATTCCGCTATCTATCTTTTTGCCAATTTCCATATGGCTTGTGGCAAAGCAAAAAAATAAGGGGAAACAACATGTTACTCAATCATCTCAATATGAACCTGAAGTCTACGACGAGGATAGTCAAGAAACGGGTGAAGGAAAGACTGGGAGAGGAAGCGGCGGCCAATCGTTCACTGCAAACGAAGACATGATCATCTGTTCCAACTATGTACGATTTACTGAAAATCCCATTGCTGGTGTTCATCAGGACAAGGCGACTTTGTGGGGGAGCATATTTGATCAGTTCGAGCAGGAGACGATGAATGTCACTTGCCGTACAGAGTTTCGTTGTGCAACCACTTCGTCACGATCAATGCATAGGTGCAAGCATTTGTCGTCGTGATCGTGCAGGCTGAACGCAGAAGACAAAGTGGGGAGGGTGACACGGACGTCGAACGGAGGTGTCGCGAGGCATGGAAAAGAGAGCATGGAAAACCATTTGCCTACGAGGAGTGTGTGTGTGTAGTAGTATCATCATCATCATCAGTGGCAACAGTGTGTAGTATCATCATCAAAGGCATCAGTGTGTAGTATCATCATCATCAGTGGCAGCGGTGTGTAGTATCATCATCATCAAAGGCGGCAGTGTGTAGTATCATCATCAAGGAAGGCAGTTTGCCAATTTTTGACACCAACGGCAATTGCATTATCATCATCGGATGATTTTTTTTATCTTTTGCAAGCACACCCTTTTTACTAATTATATCGGATAGTTTTTCTTCTTTTTTTTTTTTTTTTATATTTTTTTATTATTTATAAAAAAAAAAAAAAAAAAAAAATTCGGAAAAAAAAAAAAAAAAAACTTAATCATCATCCTCGTCCTTAACACAAAGAAATAAAATTAATCATCATCCTCTTCAATGTGGATGAACCATTTGAGGTTTCGCATAGTTGGAAAGAAATATTTGATGACCCAACTTGGGCGGTCTTAGCTGGGTGTGGAACACAGGGACACGACAAGGCAATGAAGGGGTATGCTATCCTCAATAAGGGCAGAATATTTGTTGCGGGCTCCGAAAAATATGGATATGAAGGAGTTCCTCTTCCTAATGATCCTGCACACCGTTCCAGAGTATAGCTGCGCATTGGATGAAGATGGTTGACAAAATGCCCATCTTGGGTTACATATCTCGCCCACTCCCACCTCCACCGGGATATGAAGATCGAGTCCAAAGGAGGATTTGAAGATTAGGCAACCATGAGCTAAGGCAAAGACACACCTATGACCCTTTATTGTTAATAAACTGGCGTGTTTCATATTTTACAATTAGTATCGGCATGTATTTCATTTAAATACTACTTGTAGGATAAATATTTTATTTTGAAGCTTAATTTGATCGCTTATATTCTACATGGTAGCTAATTTGATTATGAATTTCAATTTGAGCTGACAGGGAACCAAATCGTTAAGGTTTTGCCAGTAATATGTGACGACATCATGTTGATATCAACAAATCGTCAGGGTAATAGGGTATAAAAAAACGACACAACTTTAAATCACATTAAATCGTCATAGTTTTGCTTCAAACTATAACGATTTTGTATGAAACTTAGACAGAGTAGGTTCAAATTGCAACATCAAATCGTCAAGTTTTCTTAACACAACCTGACGATTTTTTCTTTGTCGTCACGGTTGTTTCTGATTCTTTGACGATTTTTGTGCAGAGTTTTCAGTCCTTAAAACCTCTTTGTAATGGTTACCAACGTAATGAAAAACTCTAACGTCTTTAATTGAATATAATATAACTCTAGCATATCAGATTAACTTAATAGAATTTAGGAAAGAAAAGTCTTGTTAACAAAATAACCCAATTCAACAACTAAAGCTAATACAAAATATGTAGGGAAAGGTTGACATAAGTTCGTTCATAAGGATTAAATACGCGTCGTCCCTTCGTATCCACCATCTTTTGGCCGCGAATCATGTTGATGCATACAACCCTATCACATTCAATATAACATCGGCTATAGTGGTGCTTTTCCTGACGTTGTGTATATAGATGACGTTGATGAATCACACGTGGATCATCCTCGCGAATTGGTGGTCGGGGTTGATGATAAAGCTCAGAAGCAAATGAAATTACTGGATGACGACGACTAGGTTCTTCATGTGAGATAAATATTGTGACAGGGGCAGGAAGATATTCAGGAACATAATCCCCCCGCAATCGTCGTGGAGGAGGTCGACCAATGAGTTCATTCATTTGACGTCGTGTCTGAATCGCGTGTGGATGATCAAGGCGCATTGGTAGTGGGGTTTCATGATAAACCTCTGAACCAAATGGATACCGAGGAGGACTGAGCTCTTCGAGGCTAGACAAAATAACAATGACCATGAACGATATTGTCAAGGTTGTGGTTAATATTATGACAATTTTGTGGAATGTACGACAAAATAACAAAATCATCACTAACATAATAATAAGTAGAATGTACGAGAGCACACAAACCAACTATATAGAATTTAGGGAACAAAAGTTTAACTAACAATTTAGTAACAACAACTAAAGAAATTGAAAACATTTTAAGCAGAGATTCTTCTAAGTTCATTCATTAGGATTGATAACACGCCCAGGTCTGGTTACACCCCCAGATCTCTCAATCATGTTGTTGTGGTGTATCACCCTTAGACAGGTTGAACAAAAACAACGAAGCAACGGTTTCATGTCACCAACTCTTCTTTGTCGAAGATTGACAACAGTATTTGTTGAAAACAATGGTATAAAAACAAAGTTATGTTCAGCAACGTTTTCCTCAGTTAGTAGTGGGAGTGGTAATGGAACTACTGAAGTCTGAGGAGGACTCGGCTCTCCGAGGATGTATATCATAACAAAGACCATGCATCAATATCGTCACGGTAAGGATGAACAACATGACGACTTTTTACCAAACCAACAAATCGTCATGGTGTTGTATACAAACTGTGACGACTACTCAAAGTGTAAAATATAACCCTTTTGCTTTTTCCAACTGTAAAATCGTCACAAACTTATATAAAACCTTTACGACCAAATAAATCAAACATATATGGTGGGAAATACTGGAACTAAATTGTCAGGATAAGTTCTCTAACCATGACGAGTTGTAAAATTTCGTATCCAGAATATGAACAATCGTCACAGACCTACATATAACCTCTACGACCTAACGAACCAAACGTATACGGCATGGTATGTTTTACGAAGTCGTCATGATAAGTTCATCGACCATGACGAGTTCTACAATTTTTGTACCCAGAACATGAACAATCGGCATGGTTTTGAGACACTACCTCGATGATTTTTTTTTCTGTAACTACAAAAATTTGAACTTTTATCATACCAATCATAGTGTTTGTAGTAAACTAACCTTCTAATTGGAGACTCATCCATGGATGGCTGCTGGGGTTGTTGTTGTTGTGTTTCTTCAAGCTCTGGTTGTTCCACAACACTTGATCTTGATGAAACTCTTCCTCTTCTTCCTCTTCTCACATAAACCAATAGACCATTATTTGATTGTGTTTGACCAACCATCTTTGTTTGTAACGTAAGTTAATCAACAATGTAAGTTAATCAACAAACCATGCTTCTTCAAAATCCGAATTTTGAATGTGTTAAATTTTTTTTCAAAAAGGGATTTTAGAGAGTAAGAAATGAAATAGAGAGAAGAAGAGTGTTTGTTGATAATGATATACAGAAGAGGGTGCGTATTTGTTTGGGTGTTTTTTGATTAGTTATGTAGTTAAATTAGTAGTAAGATTAGTAGTAAAATTAGTGTAGGGACTTTTTAGTATTTGCACAAAATTTTATCACCTCTTATAAACTAAGATGGGATATGGTCAAAGCAATCAGGAGAATTCATTTTCTCAAGCCTCTCTAAGGATGTTTGTGGAGGAGTGGAAGGTGGATGATTTACTAGTCCGCAAAGCACAAGAAGAGTTACTGGCAATACACAACAGTTTGGTGGAACTAATCATGGAGCAGGAAACAACAATGGATCAGATGTTTCAGCTCACGGGGGAGGTTCAACAATTGCAACAACAAATTGTGACAGTCCTTCCTCAACTGGTGCATGCACCAAATCAATTGAATCTCAATGGAGTAGTGGAGCAAATCAGAAGGGTTTTGAGCCCAATAAGAATCTCACCTTCCAAGTGGAATCATTTGGATCCAGTGGAGTTTCTAAGAGAGGTGAGAGAAGAACTAGAGTGCGTGTCAAAGAAGTGGCTAGAGGTAACAGTGCTAGAGGTAACCCTTCCTCCCATGGTGGAGACTCCAGCACTAATAAGAAGCCCACAAGGAGTTTGGAAGTTCGAGATGATGTTTCGTACACGCTTGGATTTGGATCAGAGAACTCACAGAATATTCAAGACCAGGTTCAATCCGTTGGTGGGGGTGAATCCAGAGATGAAGCATGTGGAGCTGATGGAATGTGCTGGCGATGTTACTGCTAGTAAGTGTTTGCAATCTGTTATTTCTAGTTTTGATATGAATATTTTATTGTGGAATTGCAGAGGGATGGCTAGGCCTTCCTTTTCTAGAGTTATGAAGCAACTGGTCAAGAAGCATAGGCCAAACATTGTGGCTCTGCTTGAAACCAGAACCATTGTGGAACATGCTACAGAGATGATGTGGACATCCAAGCAACATCTCTATCTAGATTGGCGGTTCACACTGTTGTAACTGCAAAATTACAAAAGCCTTGGATCATGTCCTCCATCTATGCTAGCACCAACAAGAAGAGTATGAAAGGGGTATGGGATGAGATGAAGGGGGTTGCTTATCTTCAGGGTGTTGAATGAATGACTATGAGTGATCTTAACACTATAAGTAGTGAACAAGAAAAAGCTGGAGGCAGGAAACCAACTTCAAGATGAATGAACTCAAAGATGTGATGAACTAGTGTGGTTTGGTGGACATGGGAGCACACGACCCAAGATGGACATGGAACAACAAGAGGGTGGGCTAACATCAAGGAGAGACTGGATCGTGTCATTGCTAATCCAAGTTGGTGCAACCGGTTCCCAAATGCCCAGGTAATTCACTTGTCTTATTTTGATTCTGATCATTGAGCTATACTTATTGATTTAGAACCAAAACGTTAGTTCAAACATAGACCTTATAGACTTGAGGCCATGTGGACAAAGGATGAGAAATTTGTGGATGTTGTGAAAGATTCTTGGAACACGAACTCCCTAAACTGTCTAGATCAAAATTTCTTTAATTGTGTTGAAAATTTTCAAAATAGTTCTAGGAAATGGAACAAAACATTATTTGGTAATTTATCTAGTAACATTGAAAATGCTTTGCAAGAGTTGAACAAGGCCCAATGTAACTTTGAAAGAGACCCTTCTATGCTTAATAAATCTTACATGACTGATTGATTATGCAAATATTTAAATTATCTCAGGATGGAGGAAATTTATTGGAAGCAAAAGTCTAGAGTATTTTGGCTGCTTGAGGGGACCTCAATACTAAGTTTTTTCATACGATGGTTAGGAGAAATAGAAATCAGATCATTAGGATCAAGGACAATAATGGAGTTTGGCTTGAAAATCTCAAAGATATAGAAAACATATTGTTAATCATTTCTCTAGTTTATTTTCTGAATCTAGGAATGTTAGTAATAATGTGCCTACTGATTGGCTTTTTCCTGCTGTAATTTCTACAAGTGATAATGAAAGATTAATTTTCCATGTGTCGACTAAAGAGATTAAAAATGCCATAAGACAACTCGGAGCTCACAAAGCTCGAGGCCCTGATGGCCTACAAGGTTATTTCTTTACTAAGTATTGGGAGCATGTAGGTGGTATTGTTGTTAAGTTAGTTAATGATTTTTTTATTTCTGGATATATGGATCCTAGACTTAACAAAACCTTCATAACTCTTATTCCAAAAAATAGTTGTCCTAATACCATTAAAGAGTATCGACCGATTAGCTTATGTAATTTTGCGATGAAAATCATTACAAAAATTCTTGCTAATAGGTTGCAGCCGCTGTTGGAAAAGATCATATCTCCAAATCAACACGCTTTTGTGGCTGGGAGATCTATCTTTGACTCAGCCATGATTTGTAATGAGATAATTCACTCATTTAAGCATAAACAGGGTAAAAAAAGGCTGGATGGCCTTGAAATTGGACTTCGACAAGGCTTATGATAGAATTAATTATCTTTAATATTCTGCAATGCTTAGGCTTTCATCAGAATTTTATAAATTGGATTATGAAGTGTATTAACACAGTTTCATTTCAGGTTCTGGTGAACGGTTCTCCAACAAAGAGTTTTAAACCTTCTAATGGTCTGAGACTAGGTGACCCCCTGTCTCCTTTTTTGTTCATTATATGCTTAGAATCTTTATCCAGATTGATTAAAAAAGGCTTGGAAGGAAAGGAAATTGAAGGAATTTCCATATCTAGAGGAGCTCATGTCATTTCACACTCTTTATATGCAGACGATTGTATCATTTTTCTTAAAGCCAACTACAAAAATGCATGTAACTTGAGGAAAATTCTAAACATGTTTTGCAGGTGGTCAAGACAAAGAATCAGTGATGCAAAGTCTACGCTTCTAGCTTCTGAAAATCTTGGTAAAAGCTTCACAAGAGGGATGGCTAATGCCTTGAAAGTTCAAATGGCTACAGAACCAGGTAAGTACCTTGGGATACCACTTCAGTGGGGTAGAATTAGCGTTAATACCTTTCATGATTTGGCTGAAAAACTTACTAATGGACTGCAGGGATAGAAATCTAAGACCCTTAATTTTGCTGGCAGAACTACTTTGGTTAAGTCGGTTTTAGATCCTGTTTCCAACCATGTCATGTCTGTCCTAAAACTCCCACAAGGTTTAGTTAGTCAGATAAAAAAACTATGCATAAAGTAAAGTGGTCGAAAGTGTGTAGACCTATTGATTTTGGTGGCTTAGGCATTAGATATGTGGAAGCTAATAATTTTTATTAACCAAAATGGCTAGGAGAATATACGCTAACCCAGGATCAGAAGTTGCTAGGCTTCTTAAAGCCAAATATTTCTCTGACAGCGGGTTCTGGAGATGTGAATTAAAAAAGAAGTCCTCCGTAAGCTGGAGGAGTATAGTCAAGGGCAGAGATGTTGTCAAAGATTGTCTTAGATGAAGTATAGGTAACAGAGAGTTAGCTGACCTTTGGAATGACCCTTGGATATCAAATCTCCCTTTATCAGCATTTTCTAATGTTTCTCTTTTGAATGTGCCAGAAATGAAGGTTAAAGACATTATTAATGAAAGCACAAAGCAGTGGGCCCTTAATACTATAGAAAATTTTATTGATATGCAGGGGGCAGAGAAGATCAAGGCGATTCATTAGCTGAAAAGAATGCTCGTGTTGACAAACTTGTCTGGGCCAAGAGCAAAAGTGGAGAAATCACTGTTAAAGATGCCTACTCCTTTCTAAATTCCAGCAAGATGGCCGATGATGTGCCAAACTTGGACTGGAGATTTTTGTGGAATCTTAAATGTCCACAGAAAATCAAATCTTTTTTATGGCTCTTTTGTCATAATAGATTTAATCTCAATGAACCACTTTACAGGAAAGGAATATGCAATCACCCTGGTTGTTTTCTTTGTAACAATGACTTTGAAACTATAAACTATCTTTTCTTTAGTTGTAGGAAGGTATGGCCAATATGGAGAAAGATACAGGTTTGGACTGGTTTTCAGCTAACTTTTGAGCGCATCACACCAACGGTTTTCAAGAATATGTGCTCTTAGAATGCTAAAATAGGTGGCAGGGACTGGAGACATATATTGCCATTTCTAATTTGGTCAATATGGATAGGAAGAAATGATGTTGTTCACAACAACATAGTTTTTCAGCCTACAAGAGTTCTAGCCATAGCTTTAAGGAGTGCAAGAGAGTTTCTTAGTGTTGCTGACAAGATGGAGAAGAACAAACATAGAATGGAAGATATTTTGGTTCCTTGGATTCATCCAACTCAAGGATATAACAAGTTGAATTGTGATGGTGCCTCGAACAATCTAAAAATAGCAGGGATGGGTGGTGTTATTTGTGGTGACACTGGTGGTTTCCAAGCTTGTTTCGCTAAACACATTTTCAAGAATAACAACAACAAGGCTGAGATCTGGGCTATAAGAGATGGTGTCAAGCTAGTTGTGGAGAACGGGATAACAAAACTTGAAGTTGAAACCGACTTTATATATGATGTTCAATTATGCAACAAACAAGGATTTGTACGAGTTAGTCGAAGATATATGGAGTATGCAGACTAAGTTTGAAGACATCACCTTCAAGCAGAGATATCGAGAGGCGAACAACGTGGCAGATCATCTAGCTAAAGATGTTGTTGCAAAGAAGCTTGAAGGAATGTGGAATTCTATACCACCAGAAGAACTTGGTCCCTTGCTTGCGGCTGATATTGCAGGCAGGGCTTTTAGTAGAAGTGTTAGAGTAATTTGTTAGTTTTTCTTTGGCCTTGGCCAATTAGCAAAAAAAAAAAAAAAAAAAAAAAAAGGTATTTTAAAGGCCCCAGTTGAGTTTTTCACTCAGGGTTTTATTTTTGGTGCATGGTCAATGTTGGTTTAAAGTTTAAAACTAATAAACTTCTACTAGAACATGATAGGCTAGTACAAAAATCCAAATATACTACAAATGGAAAAAGTATATGTTCAGTGCTATGAGGAGTCAGTTTGGCAAGCTTTTAGGCGACAATCATTTTTTCTGATCGTATGTGACAAAAATGCCAAATTTATGTGTGCTCTTGATGAGATCATCAACACATATATATTTATATGTAGCTCCATGATTCTCATGAACACATCAAGAACCCAAATTATCCATCCATGATCTAGTAACAATAAACCATTACCACACAAACTAAGAAGATCCCTTTCTAAGCTTCATAATGTGGTCCAAAATATTGTATCCTAAAATTGAGTAACATATAGTATTACACAGAGAAAAAAATAAAACATAAGAAAATATTTGAAAAGGCACTCAATATGTACTTTAAGCGTGTTTCAACAAATGAATACCACAATTTTGTTTTCTATTTTGTTTTCAAGAGCTTCCAACATTTAGTTGACTGTTTTTTAGCTTAATTTACTCACACTTAAGCACATAGAGTGGTAGCTAGGCCACTTGTGTCAAGCCCTAACTCATGTATAGAGGTGTAAAACGTGCCGGCACAGCACGGCATATGGCACATGAAGGCGTGTTTTTACGTGTCATGTGTCGTGTTGTGTTGTGCCTGCAATCTTAACGTGATGTGTCGTGATGTGCTTTTTTAGTCAAAAGCAAAGCACGGCATGGCACACGAATAAGCGTGTTGTGCCGTGTTGTGCTGTGCTGGCACACTTAATTTACGTCATCCTAACAAAATATTTTTTAAATATTTATATAGCTTATAATCTAATAAATTATCAAGTTAATTATAATAAATTTTGAAAAAATTAATTAAAAATTTGTATCTAATATTATATATTGCATAATATACAACTTTATTAACTAAAAAAAACATAAGTTGAATTTTACGTTATAACAATTGTATCTTTATTTGTTTTTCTACCAAATTAACGTCAAATAGAAACATTTATAACATCAATTACATTTTTAAATATTTATTTATCACTTAATAAAATTAGATATTATGTATTGTCATACAAATTAATCAGAATAACAAAAATATAATGGTAATAACTAGGTGGATTTAATTTTTGTGTGAAATACACATGTAATGTAGTGCACTGTGTCGTTCTTTAGACGTGATGTGCCGTGCTTAGCCGTGCCGCGTGCTGTGTTGTGCTGTGTCGCGTGCTGTGCTGTGCTTTATCGCGTGATGTGTTGTGCCGCGTGTTGTGTTGTGCCGTGCTGCCGATTAGTCAAGCACGACACATCACACTAAGCTAGCGTGATGTGCATGTGCTGTGCTTTGTCGCGTGCCGTGCTGTGCCCAAATTTTAGCGTGCTGTGTTGTGCCATTAACGTGCTGGCATGGCACAATTTACACCTCTACTCAGGTAGTTCATCAAAGAGAGAAAAGGAAATTAAAGTAGAACGAGTGGTTAGAAATTAGAATAATTAATAACATGCTAATTCTTATATTGTAAGTTTAAAGCTTTATTTTGTTATTTCAAATTTAAGAACAAACTAAAGAAAGACAAGAAGGTGTAGCGTGTTTGTTATATACTCTCTCCGTCCCTCTAAAATAGACGGAAAATTAATTTTTTTTTGTCCCATTAAATAGGCGGATATCTAATTTCAAGATGCTATTTGAGATATATACCGATATTTATGTTGTATGGGAAATTATATTGATAATAGGACAAATGGCAAAAACAGGAAATTACATAGATTTGTATGATAACCACAAAATTTCTTAATCAAAGAGATTTCAACTTCTCCGCCTATTTTAGAGGGACGGAGTGAGTATACGTAAAGTTACACAAGAACGAAGAAAGCTCTAAAGGAAGGTGGTTCTCCCAGCAAATTGTCTTTTAAAATAATTTTAAAAAAAAATGTTTTGTAAGAGAAACACATTTTTAAAATATTAATTTTAAATTTTTTTAGGTTTTAGTGTTATCGAAAAAAACTAACATTGAAAGTGTAAGATAGTTTGAAAAAAAGAGTGTGAATGAATCCCCTCTTAAAAATAAACAATCTATCCGTATATACATAAATCGTCGTTTGGGAGATTAGTACGGAATTATAATCTTAAGGAGAAGATGAAATGAATCAAGTATTCTTCCATGAAATCTTGTTGATTGAACTTTTGACCTTTGAAGAGAATACTCTTCAAGTTCCCCCATCACTTCCAAGATACCAAGTTTTTTGTGTTTTCACCCTATAACCCATGAACTTTAGGGCCCACAGACATCCTAGCTAGCTAGTGCATGAGAAATAATATATATCATGAGACGACTCCAAAGTTTCTAGCCACTGGATTCCATCTACTTGATATACTTTATGAATGGGTAATTCACCAAATATAGTGAATTTGTTTTAGGTCTATTTCATAGTAATGATGAGCTCCTTTTTAATTACTATACTAGCTACTATATGAAAAATTGTTATTCCAAAAATTTAGTATTTATATCTATCTCATCGAGTCTTTTTAGAATGGAAAGCTAAAACCAAAGAGAATAACCTAAAAACTCATTTCAACAACAACAAAAGAGAAGAAAAGAAAAAAACCATGTCAACAACACCAACAGAATTCTCATCTTCTTCTTGTTTCTCTTCATCTCAGAACATATTTTTCAAATATGTATACTCTTTGTCTCAAACACCACATAAACTGAGAAAAAGAATGTTAGCTACATGGACACCAGATGAAGAACTAAATCAAGTTAGGTTGAGATCAGGTTCAGACATGAAAAGAAAACTTCAGTGGCATGATTTAATAGCTCTGGGTGTTGGCGGTATGCTTGGTGCTGGTGTTTTTGTTACAACAGGTCGAGTAGCTCATCAAGTATCAGGTCCTGCAGTCTTCATTTCGTATATCGTTGCCGGTGTTTCTGCTCTTCTTTCCTCTTTATGTTACACCGAATTCTCCGTTAACATACCTGTTGCTGGTGGTGCCTTCAGCTATCTAAGAGTAACTTTTGGTATGATCGTATACATAGATTTTTATTTTTCAAGCATTATAAATAGATAGATGTTTCCTTTTATTTTGAGTTTTATCGAGATATAGATAGATAGATAGATAGATAGATAGATAGATAGATAGATATTTCTTCTTCTCATATTGAAAAATGGCCCGGTGCAGGTGAATTTGTGGGTTATTTTGCTGGGTTAAATATACTAATGGAATACGTGTTATCTAACGCTGCTATTGCTCGAAGTTTTACGGAGTATCTTTGTACAACAGTAGGCGTAGACCCGAATTCTTGGAGAGTTGAAGTAGATGGCCTGGCAGAAGGTTACAATAAAATGGACTTCCCAGCTGTTGCTCTTATACTTGTCCTTACCCTATGTCTTTGTCATAGGTTTGCTCTCATACTCGTCCTTGTCTTTCACTTTCTTTTCCGTCCTTGATTTGATTGGACAATTTCCTGTTGTGAAGTATCTTGTGTGATGTAAAATTTTCTTGGGCTAGCTAAGTGGCCATTTTGTTTTGTCTAACCATCAACAGAAGTGATGGAAAATATATCATTGATTTGAGGTTTTGGATTCTAGCTAGTTAGGACTAATAATTATGTTCATTGGACAACATCATTAATATCTAATATGACTTGAGTGAGCCTCGGACCTTAGTGGATATTGAATTGATGGGTTTTGTTTGTGTCTAACTAATATGGAATTTTACTTTTTTTTTTTTTTTTTTTTTTGCAGTACAAAGGAGAGTTCTATACTGAACTTGATCATGACAGTATTTCATGTTATCTTTTTCTGTGTGATTGTGATTGCTGGTTTCTACAAAGGAAGTGCTAAAAACTTAATACAACCGAAAGGCTTAACTCCATTTGGTGTTAAAGGGGTCCTTGATGGATCAGCTATTGTTTACTTTAGCTATATTGGTTATGACTCCGTTTCAACCACCGCAGAAGAAATTAAGAACCCATCAAAGAGCCTTCCTATAGGCATCATAGGGTCCGTAGCCATTGTTTCGGTGCTCTATTGTTTAATGGCACTGGCCTTATGCGTGTTGGTTCCATATAATCAGGTAATTAACTGCAAGTCCAAAACAACATAAATATGTAGATCTTCGGATTTGATCTCTCATACATGAGAAGAAATCCATGTTTCAGCATCGTTGTTGAGTGATTATATGTTAAAAGTTATGTAGACGGACCTAGTGATTGACCGTAGCATCCGAAAAGTTAAAAAACACTTTACTCTTTCTTTTTCGATTGTTCTTAGATATCCGATACAGCATCATTTGCTTTCGCTTTCGAAAAGATGGCTGGATGGAGATGGGCGGGTAACATTGTTGGAGCTGGTGCATGTTTAGGGATTATAGCTTCACTTCTTGTTGCTATGTTGGGTCAAGCTAGATACTTATGTGTGATAGGGCGAGCTCGGCTTGTGCCTGTTTGGTTAGCTAAGGTTCATCCTTCTACTGGCACTCCTATGAATGCGACTGTCTTCTTGGGTGAGTTTCTATCATATCTTACATATACTATACTCTTTTGTCAATCCCTCACATTGTGTTCTTTTATTTTCTTTCATGTTGAAGGGGTATGCACAGCATCAATTGCACTCTTCACAGAGCTCAACATAGTACTTGAAATGATCTCCATCGGAACACTACTCGTCTTTTATCTCGTAGCTAATGCGTTAGTGTATCGAAGATACGTTGACACAAACAACATGAGTAACTCTCTTTCTACACTAGTCTTCCTATTGCTACTGTCATCAAGTGCAATAGGGTTTTCAATGTCATGGAAACTCAGAGAACAATGGTGGAGCTTAGCTTTATTCGGCAGTGCCTCGATCATAATCACCGCCTTTTTTCAGTACATGGTTCCTAGCATTTATCGTCCATCAATATGGTCAGTGCCATTAATGCCGTGGCCAGCTGCAACATCTATCTTCCTCAATCTTTTTCTTATGACTTCCCTTAAAAAGAAGTCTTTCCAAAGATTTGGAATATGGGCCGGTGTAATTATCTTGTTCTACATGTTCTATGGTGTCCATTCAACATATAGTGAAGAAGAAAGAGATCAAGCTAGAGTTAGTAGTCATTATCAAGTGAGCCCACCATCAAGTTCCTCGATTCAACAAGAAAGTAAGGTAGATCTGCAATTGGTTTAGTTAGCCATGCATAAGATTTGTTGATCCTTTGGCAACTTCATTTGTCCTAGTTCTTCTTTTACTTTTTCCCTTTTTTTGTTTTTTTTTTTTGGGTGGTCATCCTTTTAATTGGTTGTCACTCACAAATCACAATGTAGATCTCATTCAATTCCTATCAACCAAAAGGGAATCCTCATTATGAAAAGAAAACACACAAGAAAATTATAAGTTATCCTTTTTGTTCGTAGAGAAGGGTCGGAAATCAGAAAAAGGGTTGAACTTCTATTCTTAATTTCTCTCATTTATCTTGGCTCTGGAAACTTTTTCTGTTTTGTTCTCATAATATCACCATCACTTTTTGCCCACCAAATCCTCCACATCCACAAGAAGAAACTGAATATAGAGACTGGATATAAAAGATGATTGCGGTCGGTTTGGCGTATAGCTAAAAACCACAGTGATCATTTCGATTATGCTTTCCCAGTTCCACTGTTTTCTCAAAAGAACCCGTACAGTGGACTACCGAATCCCACAAGCACGTGTCTAGTTAATAAAAACCCCGGAACATCTTCAGGTCCCAAGAAACAGCTACTTCATCTCACATTGAGTGAGGTGCGAGGGAACAAGGGCAAAGTTCACGTTTACTAGAATTTGTGTAAGAAAGCCAAGGAGTTTAACAACAGCAGGATGAGAAGTCTGCAACATTGTTATTAGGGTGTCCTTTGGAACTATCAAAGAAACCATGAAAATATAATTGGGATTGTATGGATGCATCATAAAGAGGACCCTTTTCAATGGAAAATGGTGGGAGGGGATATGAAATCTGCTAAAGAAAAGAAAAATATGAAATTAGGAAACAAAGTCTTATTACAGTTGGACGTACATACATAGACATTAGACAACCTATCTCAATGGAAGAATGGATTCTTGTCCCCAGTGTACTGGAAGCCTTTGCATAATATCCAAGAATTGTGCTCGTCTAATCTCTCCCTCACTCAAATGATTGAGAGCAGAATCCCAAAGTCAGATGTTCTCTGGCTTAGGGGGTCAGATTTCTTTGGGGAGATATCAGAGCTCACAAATAAGATCCAGTCATTTTATCAGTTTTGGACACATTCTAACTCGGTTAGATCATTGTCACCCAAACAAAAAGTTTTGAGTGCTATCACCAGTTGAGTATGCGGTACAACTAATGTCTACAAATCAGTTCTTTAACACTCAAATCAAACCAGTTAAAAGAGAGAGGTGAAAAGGAATTATTAAGAAAAACAGAGAAGAACAGAAGAGAAGGTGCTTGTGGCACTCTCCCACGTCTCTTTCACTTATCATGAAAGGTGACCTCTTTAGCATTAAAAGAAAGAATAGACATCACTTGGAAGTCAGACTCACTCACCACACAGAGTTAGTTGCATATTTCCTATAAATGGAAGGAATAGACATCACTCACACAGTTGAATAGTAAGTTCAATGTCTAAAACACAGATACCAGACAGATATTGTTGCATGAGAACAAATCAGAGCAAATAAATCATCTCAGTAACCCAGTAAGCTTGTAGGTTAGTAAGAACATAAACACGTCCGCAAAATACAATGAGAAACAAGGCAGGGTTTTGCTGTTCAGATGTATAAAGAAACCTCTTAATGATACATACCTTTCATGGTATTTGTTACTAATAGTTTCCTGAGATTACCTAACAAACTTACATCGAACAATAAATGAAGAAGTTAGTTTTCATGGTACACATATTTGGCCTCTTAGCAAGCCTAACTTTGCATGTTATTTAAGTGAAGAAAAACATATTTGCAGGTGACATAAAGAGAGAAGAAGTTGGTTCTCAATTGATACAAGAAAGTATCATAGGTTTACTACTATCCTACTACTAAAGCCATATTCAAGTTGGTAATATGCCTAATCTGTGTTAAAAAGGCATAGAAACTGGCTTCCTGGGGAAAGATGCCATGTGACTGAGACCATGCGAGAAGATCTAGCGAAAATTCAGACGTGTAAATAAAAGATTCAGTTCAGGCATATCTAGCACGCAAAATGACTGTAAATCTTTGTATTACTCAAAATGCTTTTTCTCCAGAGAGAGGTCCTTTGCTTTCATTAAAAGTCATGTGGAACAAAAGACACTCTAGCTTATACTAACAAAGAATAGCCAAATTCAAAGAAGGATGCATAGCCAGGTGTCGTGATTCAAATTTTGCACAAAAAGTACAAAGAAGCTAATACATCTGTAGTAACCAGAGAGATCTAAACACATCACTAATGATCAGTACAACCCAACCAGTGTTGTACAAGATATAATTATCACTAGCCTTGAATGTGGAAAGTTTCTACAGGAACTGATTCACAGTTATATAAGGATAGCAACATCATCGCTCTACAGCAGGGATTTGAAAGTGAAGCTCAAATTCTATTCCA
>JAJJMA010052539.1:0-10721 GCA_023529015.1 Papaver nudicaule | reverse complement strand
CTACCTTCAGTTGTTGAAGACAGTGAAAGACACCCATCAGTATTCGTGGGGTTCGGCGACCCTTGCCTTCTTACTTGACAGCCTTAGGAAGGCCTCTAGACAGAAGGCTACCAACATTGCTGGAAACATTGGTATTCTTCAGGTAAATTCAGCGATTAAATTCATTTTAATTGCGATTTGTTATGTTGGGATTAATTTGTAAACTAAAATATATTTTGTGTCGTTCTCAATCATGGTTCTATGATCACTTTACTACCATCGAAAAGCCAAGTTTGAATAAAGATTGGGAACCTGAGGTTGAACCGGCAGTGGAGCCGCAGCCGGACACACGCCCAACCAGAATGAAATACCCCTTCGAACACTACCAAACAAGGAAAAAGGATCAAAAGGTACAAATTTTGAGGGAACAGTTGGATGCTTTGAAGGCTGAGGATGTGTGCTTTGATCCCTACTTGGCGATCAACCCATCTACAGGTCACGACTGTCGTGTTTGGTCCAACCTAAGAACATACAATGGTCATATCTACCATCCCACTGGGTGCGTCATGACCAACACTCGGCGATGTTTGCGTCAAATTGGTTGTGTTCAAACCATTGTTACAAAGGAGCACTACCTGGCCAATCATTCCTGGAAACCAACCACATCAAGATGACCTATGATCCAGAGCCGGAAGTCGAGGTATGGAAACAACACGACAAACTAAAGTATAATAAAAATTTTGATGAAGAGGATTTGCTTCACGTTACGGGCACAAGAGCTGTTGAGAAAGACTATCTGCGATGGTTTCACCATTGGGGTCATCCTTTTAATATCAATCATGATAAAGAAGCTATCAAATTAATCGTTGAGGAGAAGAAAAGACTAAAGAAGGCTGTTCAAGGCAAGGGTGAAAAGGATTTGGAGTTCTGGAAGAATTTGGCCAAAACTGGGGTATGTAAACAATTGGATTTTTCAATTTCAGCTCACTTTAGAGTTCAAAACTAATCATACTTTATGTTGATATCTAAACAGGAAAGGCGAGTTCAGCTGTTGATATCGAGTATGGATGCCAACATCAACAACAACAGAACATTGGGAGTGGAAAAACAGGTTGTTCTTAGGAACCGCATCCAACATATACATGACACAAGCAAGTAATGAGAAGAGTTGTTTGCGGAGCTAGAGACCCGCAAGAGGAGTAGAGAAACTTCTTCTTCTCGCCAGCCTCCTCCTCCTCCCTCGTCTGGTGAAGAAGAGAGCGATGAAGAAGAGTCCGAGGAAGAACCTTTGCAATCCCGTCGAACTCGTGCAAGGGTTGCTGAACCAAGCGCTTCTAGTGGTAGTAGTGGTCCTCGCACTCGTGGTGGTGCAGTTGGAGGAAAAGGAAAGGGCAAAGGACTTATTCGTCGTCGTTGAAAGAACTTGTGTTATGTTTTACTTTCTGGATGTTGTCTTTTAGTTTAAGGATGTGGTTTGTAGTGCTCTTTCAGTTTATGGATGTTGTTTAGGTGCTCTTTTGAAACTTGTTGAACTTGTTTATGGATGTTTGAATACTAAACTTTGCAGGTGTTTATGTTTTGGTGAAAAATTGCTCAAAATGTATTGTACATGTTAGTTTTTTCCCCTAGTTACGGCTAGTTATCGTAGGGAAATGGCAAGCCGTAACTAGTTTACGGCTGATACATTCTACCAGTTACCAGTCGTAGGTAATGTATCCTGAAAAATTCAACAGACAGTAGAACTTACAGCTGGAAGAAAATGGTAAACTTCCAGCCGAAAGTCTGCAGAAAATTGAAGTCCATGACTTTCGGCCGGTAAGTAACAGCCGTAAGTTTTCTCAGAACCATAACTCATTTTTGTAACCGTAAGTGGTGCAAAACAAAAAATGGAACTCCAAAACTTAGTAGCCGTAACTTTGTTTTAACACACCTAAAATGCCTAAGTATTTTTGCACCATAACTTTCGGCTGGAATACGAAGAACAACATGCCGTAAGTATTTCTACGGCCTGCAAAATAAGACGTACGTTTGTTTTACGGCCAGAAATTCAAATCGTAACTCTTACTTTCGGCTGGTTACTATGGCCGTAAGTTGTTTCTGGGTAAACATAAAAATCAAAATTTCTACTTTTTTTGTGTTCCTGTTAAGGATCATAGGCAATACAAAACATTTTTTTTTTTCAATTTTTCAAAATTCACTAATCATTATTAATTAACCTAATTACACCATTTTAACACTAATTAATCACTAATCAAATATGGGTAAATTTGGCATTATGAAAATATTTTACATAAGGGGCTTGCCAAATTGCTATATGGATCCCGATTTCAAAGGGGCTTCGAAACCGTACACTTTTTCTGTAGCCCCTCCTATATCAGCGCTCTAATATTTTTTCCAGCTGGGCCTGAAAATAAGATTTAAATTTTTTTGGGGCAGTGATAACACATAAAAACCCTTTTACCTCCACTGTACAAAATTCTCATAGTGTTGGGGGTTCACTAGCAAATATTAAGCTTGCAACGGCATACATGTTGAGGGATAGGCCCTTCTTCTCCAAGAACCCAGGGATGTTCCACAATAGCACTCAAAGTTAATCGATACTGTGGATCTGGAGTAGGACAAAAATTCAAAGAACAACAAATTAGAGACAGAAATAAAACAAAGTACAGAATTATTCTTGGGATACGGGATATCACTGACCTTTGCAAAGAATGCCTTCCAGCAAATTCTTAAGCTGTGAGTTAATCTCGCCGGGAATAATCATAGGGTTGTTAACAATCTGAGTAAGGAAAGAATAATGTGGGTTCATTTATTAATCCAAGAACATCATGAGGAAATGTTACAGTAAGTCATATAAACAGCAACTGCAGAAGTTGGTGAACCTCGTCATAAGTTTCTAGCATTGTGTCTCCGGTAAACGGGTATTTACCAAACACCATATAGTACAAGGTAACCCCAAGAGCCCACGTGTCTGCTGCTTTACCATGGTAGGTTACGCCTGCTTCCCAGCGTAAATTTTCAATATTAGGAATCCAACCATGGTCCAATCAAAACTATCCTGTGAATTACTACATATTGTAGCAGTTGGGCCACCCACCTGACCAACATTCCGGAGCTGTAAAAACAGGAGTCCCAGGAGATCGCCGAAGTTCATCATTTTCATCCTGTAAATAAGATCATAGTAAGGGAGGTCAGGGATACAAAGCGGCTTCTAGGTCAACATGCCAATAGGAGTGATCCAGTTAGTTGGGCAAAATTATTATGTTGATTAATCTAGCAAACTAGCATGTTCTCGTCCATAGAGAAAGGATCAGTGTCAATGTCATAAGATACTAATATTAGTCCATCCTTGATGGTGATTCAATCAATGAATGAAACTTAAGCTCCGTTGCTGGAATATAGCAAACTGTGTCCTTGAGTCTTGGCTAACAAAAAGTTACTATGCTCAAGGTCAAACCTAGTTTCTAGGAGGAATACCTTCGGGAAAACACTTTTACCAGAAGACAGCACTAGCAACCACTACGAAGAAGAAGTCTAGAAAAGCAAAACCATACCCATCGTTCATTCAACTTCATTTAATTTGGTCAATAATCAATAGCATTAACATCCAAGCCCAAACCATACCCATGTCAATTAACAAAAATATCATGAAACTAGTTCAAACGGCATAACATCAAATATCTGGGGTGAATGATGTTATTTTTTGCTCTTAATAACCATATAAAAATTCTCCACATGTTACTATGTTACTATTGTTTGTACATTACAAAGTTTGCAGCAGAAATAGGCATTACCTCAAAGACCTGGCTGACACTGAAGTCTGCTATTTTCACAACACCGCTTCCTGTGACCAAAAGGTTATCAGGTTTAATGTCACCATGCACTACATTCTGTCAAATTAAAAAAATCAGAAGTTAGTAAGCATCAGACCAATTATAAAAAGTAGCTTAGTTATACTGGTTATATAAATTCAAGACGAAAGAGGGGTCTGGCATAGCTCGTGTAAGTCCCTAATTCGCATTTCTGACATGACTGCATGACTTAAATAAGCTGCAACTGACGAATGAAAGGGTGACTCATGGCTTGTAGAGAAAATCACAGCTGAGCGCTTTTCGTGCAATATTATATATTGAATTGAAAAGATAAAACATATCCAGCGCAACAGATAAAGAACTTTTAAGATCAACATTCTACATGAGCATGGAGATAGATGAGCCCAGCAACAATGTCTCTCAGATATTTTCTGACTGTAGTCTCCTCCAAGCCACCAGATGCACCAGAACCTTCGGGAGCCCACTTGCCTTCCACATATTCAAGAACTACGAAAGAGAAGGAAAAAATGTTAGTCCAAAGTTCAAACAGTTAATATTACTGTTTCCAACCATAGAGTGTTAACTTAAAAATCCAATAAAAGCGACAAAAAAGCAAGAAAAAGGAAGTGTCAATGAATACCCATGTAGAAATGATCAGTGTTAGGGTCATCCATCACCTCAATGAGACTGACTATATTGGGATGGTCCAACATTTTCATGATTAAAACCTGCAGGAATCGATAATTGACAATACTGCACACGACAAAGCCAGATGGCATACAATACATTCAAACAGATTTACAAAGTTGTTCGCGCACAATGCTGAAACAGATCCGCTAGGACCTATCACAGAAATGAGCGGTGAACTAAATGAATTTATCAACCAACCCAGACAACTATCTGACATCTTAAAGTAACACCACAACTAACCAGTAGGTAAAAGTTGAGACTGAAATACTAGACAGAAGGTGATATAGAAGGCAGACCGTGCCACGCCACAGGTAAGGGTTGAAACCCTCTTCCAAGGTCCAAATCCAATCTTCAGAACAGGTAACATATTTGATTAAAAAATTTCACCGTCCTGCTCTCCCAATACATAGGGGAGGGAGACAGTTTGCTGAACCAGATAGGGCCAATATTAAAAGCCTACCTAAAATGCATTCTAACAGAAAACGTCAAGCAAGACAAAGGAAAAGCACAAACCTCCCGAAGAACATCACTCATGGCAGTTTCTGAAGGTGCAACTTGTTGTTTTAAAAGATAAGACTTGTGAAAAGCCTGTGATGAAAGATCATATAAGTCAGTGAAAACTGTGAAGTTAGTTCTTTCAATTTCATTTATTTAGTGAGTAAGTCAGCTCAAACAAATTTAAATTGTCAGTAAACTAACTACAGGCACAATAATGGCAATACAGGCTCTCCTATATTGAAATAAGCACTACCTTGATAGCGTATCGCTTTCCATCTATAGAACTTCGGTACAAAACCTGTAGAGTGGCAAAGGCAAAATGGTTAAGAGAGAAAGAAACTAGTGAGCTGCAATTATTATGTTATCGTCTGACTAATGAATAAGAAAAAAGTAGTCAACATATCTATTCTTACCACTTTAGCGTAGCTACCAGATCCGATCTTAAACTCTCGAACATACTCTTTAACCATTTTATTGCCATTATCATCCTGGCCGATACAGATGGAAATTAGTTGTACATCCCAAATTTCACACACAGAAGAGTACCAATTAGAAGATAATAATGCCACGGCCAAAACAAAATTATAATTACTTTTTATTATCATAAAAAGTTTACTACAATACCATATGGATACTTGATTTGATCCTCAAAAGTCCAATAATTCGGGCATCAGTCTAGCCATGTCAGTCAAACAGTCTTTGTATTCACTAACAAGACATTCATTCTTGTTTATAATAAAAAAGATGCAACAAAACAGTCAATAATCACCAGGGTTACATGAGAGACTGCTTTGAGCCACAATGGTTCAATAACAAACGCGATATAGGGTCACAGAGAGTATATTCTGGAATCTGGAATACCATAAGCCTATGAAAAGCTTCCTAAGGCTAATGTTTAGACACTAATATATCTACTCCATATAGTTTTCGCATAGCTATAAGCTTAATCTTATTCAGTGTCATCTAACAGAATTCTTGTCGAACAATCTCAAACATGCGTACCATGAACCTCAGCTTGCTTAAATATGACAGAGTCCTTTGGCAAGGGGCAGGGCAAACATGCTATTTGTTATTTGTTGTTCTACAAAGAAGGTAGTTTGCTTACCTCCGAGCGAACAACCAGATGTGTCTCCTTCACAGGAATTTCCCTGCATACCTTTCCAGTTTGAATTCTAAACAATATAATCTGTTCGGATCGTTTAGTGGGACTTTGCAACTCACCATAGCTTCCATTAGTCATATCAGTACGTTCACAGTCATCATACTCACCACCTTCATCATCCGACTGATCATAATCGCTCAAAAAATGGTCTTGTGACTGCACCCTGAATCCAAAACAACTAGAGCAGCCCATTCCCATAAATCTCGAAAAGGAATCAATTTTTGAAAACATGTTGAAATAACACTCCCAGTATACTACAACCCTTAAGTAGCACACCGCACAGAAATGAACCCCCTCTAAAAAATGCAATTCCCCTAAAGTAAAAAGCAGAAAATGACAATCATTTTTCTTTTTCTTTTAGTTTTGTCTTTATAGGGTCAAGTAAACATCAAAGTAATATTCCACAGACCATTCCAAAACCTAATTTTTGCCGACGTCTTATAATAACAATCCAACCAACAATAATATCTTGGTGCTGCTGTAAAGGTTAAGCCGGACCTAAACAGGAATTCTTTGTTACTCAATTGGCAGTGACAACAGATATTATCAAATTTAAAACACTTAAATCAATTTTCAATCAGAAACAAAAACAAGGAAAAAAAAAAGAAAGGTACCTGAGATAAAAGAACCGGTAAGAATCCGGTAAGTATAAGTGAAACCCCGGCCTCCATGCGAATCTAAGAAGATAATTCGGAGATCCAGGAATGATAAAAGAAACCCTGGAATGATTGGAAAATCAAAAATGCACTGGAAGTGTACGGCAGACATGCTCTTAACTAGAGTGACCGGGATTTCCGGTTTTACCCCTCTTTCAACCCCCAAATGTGTGAAAGGCTGGCTTCAATATCACGAATTTAGGGCTGTCAATGATTACCCGGAACCGAACTGAAACCGATGTTAATGAGTTCGGTTCCGGGTCCTAATATTGGACCCATTAGCAATTTAGGTACCCGATGGGTAGGACCCGATTGGACCTGGAATCTATTTGGTCTAAACGGTTAATACCCGGCGGTAACCCGTTTATTCATCACTTACTAGTGTTTTTAGCAAAAAATTGAGGCATTTGTTTAGGTTTGACTTCAATTTTTTTTAGGTATTTCATTTTTTTGTTCAATTTAGTGTTTACTTTGACCACTAAAAAAAATAATAACTATAATTTTGTGCTAAAAATATATTGGACTAAATAAAAAATTAAGTAATTTTATGTTTTTCTGGAAAAAAGTTATTGTTTTCTTAATACCCAACGGGTACCCGATGACTACCCGGCTCTTTACAGGTCCGGTTCTGGGTCCACTAATTTAGGAACCGATAGGACCCGGAACCGATCAAAATAAACGGTTCCGGTTATAGGTAGTATACTACCCGGACCCGATAGGACCTGTTGACACCCCTAATCACGATACACTACACCATATTTGGCTGGATGCAACAGCCAGTTTCAGTTGCGTAGTTGACTCGCAACACACGCGAGCCGTTGCTAAACACGGTGTTTCTAAATTTAGCAACGGTAATGTTGCCGTTGCTTAATTCGAGTAGCAACTGTTTGGCAACGGCTGGGGTGACGTTGCTAGATTTGTTGCTCGCAACAGTTCTCAAACTGTTGCTAATTTTTACCAAAAGTCAAAAAAAATAATCAGGTCAAAGAAGACCGACCTTGACTTTGACCTAGTCAGTCTTTGACTTGGTCAGACAAAGGTCAGTCTTGCTTGACCTGGTCAAAACAGTGATTCCCCAACAAATTTCATATTGCCCTGCAATTACACATTCCCCTTCTCAAGTATTCTCAATCAAACATAATTCTTTTATTATAGACATATGTTCAATAATACATGTTTAAACTCAACGCCAATGTTTACACAGAAAATGACCCATCGAGACATGCTATACAGAGCAAGCAAGACTTTAAACACAAGCTATTTCTAACGTAGTTTGTTGTCATAATAATTAATAAGGTAACACAATTTTACAAACTAGATAAAATAACTCATACATAACTTAGTTCATCGGTGAGTTAACCTCCTCTGCTTTATGTGACAACCCTGCAACACAAATACAGTGCACAATTAGATATGTCATTGTATGTCTCAAAATAATTAAAAAAATATATCGAAGGGACGGATTCCATTAGAAAGTCCAGTAAGCTTGCATATATCAGATCTAAGGACACATCAATAGAAGAGTAATATGAATTACGATGTTTCCAAAATCCACCTATTAAGCATTGATAGGTTTAGTTAAAACCAAAGCATTCAGATCATTACCTGATCTGCCAATGCCACTTACAAAAAAATGGCCCAAGGATAGCAACTCCGAGAGACACCGCTGCTACAACCTTGCTGTACTGCTCTTCAAATTCGTCTATCTACCTTTGCAGCTTTGATTGATTCAACTGTGCTTCTCCGGTCAACTGCACAATTTTGTGCCCACATTAACAACCTTAGATTTAATTGTAATCATTGCACAAGATAAAATATGGTAAGCAAAAAGGGGAAATAAGATGTAGGAGAATTTACCTTCACTATCATCCATGCAAGTTTCTTGCACCAGGGATCCTATCCCCAACTTTCATCTATACTGGTTTGGCTTCACCAGTCAAATGCTCAGTCGTAATTTTTGACCTCCCTTGTGAAACATCACCACCAACTGGAACAGACTGCAATACAAAAGCAAATGTCATGATAATCAACAAACAAAATAAGAACTGCAGACATATTTGACTTGGGTTTGATAGACAGACAAAGAGAAACATATATTAATTCTACCCAACAAATGCAAATGTAACAACAGAAGCAAGTAGACTAAAAAGTGTTGATATACCTCTTCTGGGTATTAGGCTTTTCCTTTTTGCCTCTTCTGCAGCTACACTTATCTCAATTGCCTTCTTTTGTTTTGGATGCTTTCTTTGTAACAGCTCTGCCAGTAATCACATCAACTGGTTTCTGTAAATCAAACACACACAAAATGACAGCACCCTTCATTAAACCAACAAACAGATGGATATCACCCATGCTACTACTACTACAAGACACTACCACCACCACCAGTAATACTACTGCAGGAATATATATAAACGATTTTTCTACAATTTCATTTTCCAGAACAGTTATCTAGCATATAAGCAATGAGACAGGTCACTGAACGCACACATATAAGCCAATTTACATAAAAAACGTTGTATAGTAAGCAAAAAGAGATGTACCAGTTTATCCTTAATGGCATTTCCAAGTCTGGAATAACCTACTCCCATTTCTTCTCCAACATGGCGAGCCTTCAAGAACTTAAGAAGACCCTTGCTTGCTTTGCTATCAATAAGTAAAGTTGTCGCTGCCACTTTTGAGGTTCATTGTCAGCACGCACCCACATATCCACCATTAGCTTTCACCCTCTGCAATTCCTTGTAAAACAGTTCAAATTAGGAGAAATTTATTCTACTTCACAGCTAAAAATAAAATATATGCACAGAGAGATTACCAACAAGCTCTTATAGGAAATAAACGTCAGGCAAAACCTAAGTTAAGAAAAAATTGAGTGTTCTCCATGTCTCTAGGCTTCCTCTAAGGACTTGGCAGGATCCAATATCTCCACCATCATCATAACTACACCTCAACCAACAAGCATAATATTCATCTCTGATCTGGATCAAAACAAAACTAAACATATCTAACATACAAAATACTTCATTCATCTCTAATCTAAAACAAGACAAACCTAAACCCTAAAAAATCAGCAAAATCAGATTTTACAATTTTTCTGAAATGTCAGTTCATAAAACTGAAATCAAAAGCAAACCCAAGCTTTAAGAATTCAAATTAAACAAACACGAAGATTGCAAAATCTTTTATAAAAAAAAATCCTTACCAAACATATTGTACCAGGTCAAGCAAAGATGCCAGACCAAATGACAAAATTAGAATTTATGATAAGGGTTATCTGATAAAATCTTCTTGATGGAGTCTTGATCTGCTGTGTCGAATATGTGGTAAGAGTTTTCTTATAATTTCTGGAGCAAAATAAACTAGATCTAGGTTTGCAAACTAGATTTTCAAGCTATTAAAGAATAGATCTAGCTTTCTATTATATGGGTTTTGATTGGGGTTAAGATATACTTGTTCGACTTCAAGTTTTTCGTCTGGAATCTAATCGACTTCAAGTTTTTCGACTGCTAGTTTTATCGCAGCAGCAGAGAAAGACGATAGAAAGAAAAGAAGATAGGATGAAATGAAAGGAAAACGAACCTAGATTTTGTTTTAACCCCGACAATCCACTTGGGTTCAATAAACCCCAAAGCTAAAACTGAAACTAAATTTGGGGTGCGAAAATAACAAAAAGTGTTGCCTTGTACACACACGGTTCACACACTTAAACCCCAACTGTTGCCAAGTAGCAACATAAGACCAACAGTTGCGTAGCTAGCAACATCAAGCTCGCCGTTGCTAAATTTTAGCAACATACCAAATACAGTTGCGATGTCGCAACTGCTACATTGCCGTTGCTAATTTTTGTTGCATTATGCCATATATGGTGTAGTGTATCCACTAATTTAACTGTAGATTTTGAGTTAAATTACAAATTTATCCTCA
>JAJJMA010052507.1:85390-105012 GCA_023529015.1 Papaver nudicaule | reverse complement strand
AGGCTGTAGCCCCTTGGGCTATGGCGCTACGCACTCCTATGCACTTGCGCCCCATAGGCACTACGATCATATTTGGTCACGCCAGTTAGTCATACGACTCTACTTTACTCAACTCAACTACGCAATATCCGCGTACCACTCGAGACATCAAAAACATCACACGGGGGATAACTTTAGGGGTATTGGTCTGGCGGTCTACGACAGTTGAAAGAAACTAAGGAGATAGTGGACAGTTACGAGAAGATGGGGCGAGTGGGCATGATCTACACGGCTCAGGCAGTTGCGGAAACCAACTCATGTCCTCCACTCCCCCACTCTTCCACGACTTCCACCTTCTCTGTCGAGAGATCAGGGTGAGTTCAAAACTATAAATAGAGGCTTACTTTATCTTCCAAGGCAGAACGGCTAGAACACAGAAACGGAAACAACAACATCAGAGCCTCAGAGAAAACACACCTGAGAATCCGAACACGTTTCTAGCCTTGGAGATTTCTAGTCGACTTCACGACGGAGATATTGAACTCTTACACCCAAAACACATCCTCAACCTGATCTCAAGTTTCTTCGTTGTTTCCCTCCCTAGACCAACCTCTATCCTCTCTGTGACCGAAGCAAGACGGGAACGGCCATTTTCTTGGTTTAGGCTTGTCTTGTTCGACTTTGATCTCCGAGCACTACGAAAGTACCCAGAGACGGTACATTGTTTTTGCAGATAAAAACAGTTGGCGACCACAGTGGGAGATCATCCTCTCGGTCCCAGAAGGTCATCTATAAAGAAGCGTCTACCCTGGGAGATGACGGTGCAAGAATCTCACTTCGATACAACAATCCACGTCGGGAGCTTCACCGCCTACGACAAATATGCAAAGGAGGAAGCTACCCTTCTCATCGAAAAACTATGTGAGACCCTCCACTTTTCGAAAGGACAGCGTATAGACACGTTCGAGGCCCTCAACCGCATTGCTTTCGAAGCCAACCTCACTCCAACCTTACCCACGATTTCCGAAATGTCCATAATGGCTAAAGCACAGACGCAAGATATCACTTTTACCGACAAGGATATGCTGGCTGAAGAAGGACACAACCGCGCCCTCTACGTAACCGCTCACATCAAAGGCGCGGAGTTTAAGAGAGCACTAGTCGATACCGGAGCTGCAGCCAACGTGGTCTCCCTCAAGACCCTGAGGATCGCAAAAATTCCTAAACAACAAGTAGTTTACCACCCCATCATAATGAAGGACTTCGAAGGGAATAAGACGAGTACATATGGACACGTCAACTTGGAGCTGAAGGTTGGACCTATCCACATTAGGACTAAGTTCCACGTGATCGAGAAGGAGCCAGAGTACCACATGATACTAGGAAGGCCCTGGTTACACGAGAACAAAGTTGTCGCTTCTACTTACCACCAATGCTTTAAAGCAGTCCTAAACGAAGGTATCATCCGCGTAACTGCATCTCCTTCCCCATACTCATCAATATACGACGCCGAGTTTGTAGATCCGAAAGACGAGGCATCCCAACGCCAAGACAAAGTCTACAACATCCCACTCCCGAATTGGACATCCCTGGAGAGGTATGACCCACAACAACGGCCAAACGGAAACCCGAAGCAAGGAGAAGGAGAGGGCAAGACGGTGACTCACAAGAGGACAAGAAACTTCGTAACGGCCCAGGATGCTAAAAGGGAGAGTAGTCTACCTCCGACGCCCGTTATAGCAATTAACAGGGGAGGCTAGTCATGACTCTCCCCGCCCTGGAGAATGCAACTACAACGAGCGACAAGTGGAAGACGAAGTCCAAGAAGCACCTCCACAACTGCAAGATGGAACAAACTCCACCTCAGACGCACTCGAAACCATAAATATCGGAACAGACGAGTCACCCCGGCCCATCTTCATCAGTTCAACCTTGTCACCCAAGGAGCGCACCGAGTTCGTAGACCTACTAAAAGAATACCAAGACACGTTCGCCTGGACGTACGAGGAGATGCCGGGACTCGATGAAAAACTGGTAACATACCACTTGTCTATAATTCCAGGTTCTAGACCAGTCAAGCAACAACCAAGGAATTTCAGACACGACTTGGAAGAACAGATAAAAGCCGAGATACAGAAGCTGCTAACAGCGGGGTTCATCAAACCAATCCAACACACCACTTGGCTAGCGAACGTGGTACCTGTTAAGAAAAAGAACGGTCAAATACGTTGCTGCGTCGACTTCAGGGATCTAAATAAGTGCTGCCCAAAAGATGACTTCCCGCTCCCGAATATCAACATGCTCGTAGATGCCACCAGTGGACACGCCATGTTCTCTTTCATGGACGGATACAACGGGTATAATCAAATAAAGATGTACGAGCATGACGCCCCGAGAACGACATTTCGGACGCCCCTTGGGAATTTCTACTACACGGTTATGCCTTTCGGTCTAAAGAATGCGGGGGCCACCTATCAGCGAGCGATGACAGCCATTTTCCACGACATGATGCACAAGGAGGTCGAGGACTACGTAGACGATGTAGTCGTGAAATCCAAGACCAGGGCGTCACACATAGAGATCTTACGACGCGTATTCGAAAGGTGCCGGGAATACAAACTAAAGATGAACCCCTTGAAGTGCGCTTTTGGAGTTTCTTCAGGGAAGTTCCTCGGGTTCCAAGTAACAGAAAGAGGGATTGAGGTCGACCCGTCCAAGACCCAAGCCATTACCACCATGCCACCGCCTCGGACGGTGAGAGAACTAAAAAGCTTCATGGGGAAAGTCTCCTATATCCGACGCTTCATCCCGGGACTCGCCCAATTCGTGGCTTCGTTCACCCCCTTGCTGAAGAAAGATGCTGCATTCGCCTGGACATCTGTCCAACAAGAGGCGTTCCACAAAATACAACAATTGCTCCTATCACCGGCGGTCATGAAGCCTCCCGCGCGGGGAAAATCACTACTTCTCTACACTGCCTTGAGTGACGTCGCAATTGGAGCGCTGTTAGCACAAGAGGACGAAGGAGGGGTGGAATGCCAAGTCTACTACATCAGCCGTACCCTAAAGGACGCAGAGCTTCGATATCCCAAAGCTGAGAAAGCCTGCCTTTCTCTGGTTTTTGCAGTACAGAAACTTCGACATTATCTCCTTTCCAACCAAGTGGTCCTGATGGCTAAAGTGGATCCCATCAAATATTTCCTCTCGAAACCAGCCCTGATTGGAAGACCAGCAAGTTGGCTGCTACAGATGTCCGAGTTCGACATAGCTTGTGTGTCTCCGAAGGCCATCAAAGGGCAAGCAGTAGCCGACCTTCTTGCAGCATTCCCGGGAGAAGACTCAACGGCTCTGCACGAAGAGGTACCAGGAGAGTTCCCCGAAATAACGTTGGTAAAAACAGATACATGGCTGTTATACTTCGATGGATCCGCCACCCAAAGCGACAATACTGGAGGAGCAGGCGTCGTCTTGGTTCCCCAACGGGTGAAGTATTCTCTCACTTGTTCAAATTGGATTTTAGATGCACCAACAACTCAGCCGAATACGAAGCCTTTCTCCTAGGACTATCATTAGCCAAACAAGCAGGTGCTACTCACCTCGAAATTAGAGGCGACTCCAAGCTTCTGGTAAAACAAATGAACAGAGTATACTCCCTCAAGGAAATCACCCTTGCCCCTTACAGAGCAGAGGCACAAAAGTTGTTGAACCACTTCGCTGACGCCATCATAACGCATACTGGATGCACTAACAACAGACACGGCGACTGCTTAGCGACCTTAGCGTCTAAACTCCAATTCAAAGGAGAGGAAGAAATTGTGACAGTACGGAGACGGACCGCCCCCTCAACTTGGATGGCGGAAGGCGAGCTCATACCGGACAACGACTGGCGAACACCCATTATCGAAGATCTAGGCAACTATACTACCACACGAAAACTCGGGGTAAAAGAGTTAAAACACTTCTTTCTTTTCCATGGGGTGTTGTATCATAGAAACCCAGATGGGTCATTGTCTCGATGTTTGGGAGGACTTGAAGCACAAGAACAACTCGAGCGTGTCCATGACGAGGTCTGCGGGAAAACTCTTGTCGTAACCCTGTATCGAAGACTCCAGAGGCTTGGCTACTATTGGCCGACGATGGAAGCACAATCCCGGGCTCTACAAGAGACGTGCTCCAACTGCCAGGCTCCCCCTCATCATCACGAGGCCTTGGTGTGTCAGCCTTCTGAAGATTGGAGAGAACCTTTAATCAAGTACCTCAATGAGCAAGTCTTACCGGAAGATCAACACCTATCTAGCCGTTTGATTAAAAGATCCAGAAGGTTCCTCTACCACGAAGGAATGTTATATCGCAAAAGCTACGGGGGAGATTTACTTCGCTGCTTGTCGGAAGAGGAAATCCCCACGGTTCTGAGAGAGATGCACGAAACAGAACACCAAGGGAAGAGGAAGCTGTTCCTACAAATCCATGAGAAGTATTACTGGCCAACCATGGAAGACGATGCGGCATCGTTCGTACAGAAATGCCACAAGTGCCAGACTCACGGAAACCTCATCCATACCCCATGCCTGCCGCTGCGATCGATCAGTAGCCCCTGGCCGTTTTACAGCTGGGGACTCGACCTCATTGGGAAAATCAGCCCGCCTTCCTCGAAGAACCAAGAGTATATCATTACCGCAATAGAGTACTTCAGCAAATGGGTAGAGGCAATACCCTTGAAGAGCACAACCGGTGTCACAATCGCAACATTCATCAAGGAGCACATCATCTGCAGGTTCGGGATTCCTAAACACATCATCACGGACAACGGGACACCGTTTGTTAACAAATATGTGGCGAGCTTACTCCGAAGGTACGAGATCCAACACATCTGCTCCACACCTTACTATCCCCAAGGGAACGGACAGGCAGAGAGTACCAACAAGACGTTGATTCGGATCATTAGCAGAACTATACACGACAACCCGAGGTCATGGCACGAACAGTTACCCATGGCATTATGGGCCTACAGGATCTCTCCACGAAGCTCCACCGGGACGTCACCCTACTCGCTAGTCTATGGCGCCGACGCCATACTACCAGCGGAGATTAAGGTATCGTCCGCACGTGTCGCGGCGGCAAGCGGTATCCATTGGAGTGAAGCCGATATAGCCTATTCCAGGATAGCAGAGCTAGACTCCATAGACTCAAGGCGGGCCAAAGCAGAAAGACACATAGAAATGTATCGGAAAAGACTCTCCCGAGCATACAACAAAGCTGTAAAACCAAGAACCTTTCAAGTGGGAGACTTGGTTCTGAAGACGGCAAAATATATCCAACGAGACGCCACGGCACCAAAATTCGCTCCAAGCTGGGAAGGTCCCTATGTTATCTCCAAGGCATCCGCGAGTGGATACTACAAGATAGTCACCGTGGACGGAAAAACAGAGGGGACTGTCATTAATGGCTAATGGCTGAAGGCGTACTACGCCTGAAAGAAAGAGGAAAGAAGCCATGACGCCACAACATGTGGCGCCCAAAAAACAAAAAAAAAAACTGCGACGCCATGGGCATGGCGCCACAGCAAGGGGAGGCGAGAATGAAGCCGCCAACCCACGGACAGAGAAGCAAGCCTTACAAGATCACATAGATAGGCACAGGATCAACGTTGCACCCCGCCAAGGATTAGCAAAGCCTTCCATCACGGCGGTGACGAGAGGAGACGAAACGTGGCCTTATCAAGCCAAGAGGCCACTCAGACGCGACCTTACAATAAAAGGAGTCGAGAGATCGTATACGAGGGAAGATTATTGGAGCAAACTCGGAGACGCGGGACACGTGGGGACTTAGGTCAAGAAAGAGAAAATTCATTCTTTTAGATAAAATGCTCAACTGTTTCTTTATTTCTAAAAAAAAAAGAGAGAAAAGTCTCAGTACATTTTGTCCATGAACGTCAGAGCTCTGAACAAGAACACTCTTCCAAAATCTAAAAGCCTTTTCCCCTATCAAAACTCTAAAAAAAACAGACTTTCAAAACAAACCATCCAACAAGGAGTAGTCTCGCTTATAAAGCATCTCCACCCTCTGTCGAAAAATATCATTCTTCTTCCTCAGATTCTCAATCACCTCATTAATCTTGTCCGACTCTTTAACCAAAGCCTGTTCCTTGGCCTGGATGACCTTCAGCATTCGGCCGACCTTGTCAGATAATCCTTCCAAGTCCTGTTCAGCACGAAGAAGAGCCCTTGAACAGGGGAAGATGTTAGAAATCATTCCAGCGCGGTCTACCTTCACGATCTCGAGACGTTGACGAAGCCAGCTTACGTTGCACATCATCGCCTCTAGGACAGCAATGTGAGTCTCCCACTTCTGGATCATCTCAGAAGTTACGTCGTACATCTTTTCTTCCTCCATCTCCCTGATCACGGGAAGAAGCAGGGAGACCATGGTGACCATAACGGGAGTATCCTTCATTAGTCGTTTGGTAGCGATATGACCGTACCTTTTCCAAATCTTCTCATAAAGATCTGCGTAAAGAGCTGGCACAAGGAAACCACCGACGGACCTCTGTTCTTCAGAAAGGGAAACCATCTCCGGAATGAAAGGGAGACCAGCCCACGAACGGTCGACCTCGTCTATTCCCAGGCCGACATCATCAAGAACCGAACCTCCCTTGGATGAAGTGCCAGCATCACCAGCACCGTCGTCGTCGTCTTCATCCACAACAACAACTGAAACCAGAGAGTAAATTGGAGAGCCACTCTGGGCAGAATGATTCTTCTTAGACACACTACGTTTCTTTTTGCGAGGTTGAATCCCCTGAAGGAGAGGAACGATGTTCAGAAGAAATATAAAGAAGGGGAAGAAGAAGACGAACCAGCATAAAAGGCTTACCGAATCCCCTGCTGAGGCCTGAGAAGGCGGAAGGACCTCCTCGGGACTCGACTTCCCGGCACTCAGGCGTCCTCGGCTACGGGTCACCATGGCCCTACACTGCAGCACCACAACCCCCCCGTCAAGAGAACAGAACACGTGTTTAATAAAACTACGAAAAGATACTCACCGGACTCGGAATCCACGTTCTCCGCTTCACATAGGCTCCTCTTTGCGAAGATGAACCAGAGACGCTCTCGTCAGCCATGATCTCAGCCACTCTTTGTCTAGTGTAAGCTCTCTTTTGTGAGGACGAATCAGAGTCATCACCAGCCATGGATCTCAAAAAAAAAAAACACCCACTGCAGAGAAGCTAATATGAGAGGATGAAGATTATAACGATGCCTCGCACATGTATATATATATATATACTGGTGAAACCCTAGGAATTGGATGTGTTATACACGGAGCGTAACTAAAACTCACAGAAGATAAAGATGAAAGGCGCCACGTTCAAGGTCGTCGGTCAGAGCCTATCAACGGACTCAAACGGGATCATCTCGAAGATTTCCTGGGAAGGAGGAGGAACTTACACCAAGAAACCGGTAATCCATCACCCTCCCTTTTATCTAGATGACACCACCGACAAAGCACAAGTGTGATCTCGCATCCATATGGGTTTAGAAACCCTAGGAACTCCTTAGTCGAGTTGAGATGAACATCGACCAGTGGACAGACCTGCGGGGCCTGTAGGGGCTACACCTGGAATGCCCCGAACCTCGAAAACATCGTCGTCCCGTTAACCAGAAACCCCTGTTTTAGCAACATGTACATACTTACATATGAATTTACTTTTAGTCCATTCCATGAGACCCCGTGCTAGTGTTGAAGGGGAAACCTCGGACCGATCGAACTTGCCATCACCATCTGAGTGCTTGCATGAAACATTTCTGTTCCACACTAACCAGGGGACTTTCTGTAGATGGTGAAAAATGAGAGAGGGACAAGATTATCAAAACACTCTCGAAACCATGCCTTATTAAAGGCAATCGCCTAATCAGGCTCATAGCTCAGAGTGCAACCCATTCCATGAGCTAGACAAACTCTCTATGAGCTCTCTCTTATAACTCCGGTGGGGAGGGTAATATCATAGTGCAGTACTAGTAACCTCACCAACATATTAAACCCATTGATCTGTTTCATGTCGACACCCATCTCGATATCAGAACCAGGTCGCTTAATGGTATACGGTGAAGAGTTAACAGAGAAGTATCCTCATGGATTTCCTCTTAATACGACTCAACATACGAGTCTTGATGCAAACCTCAGAAATATTGAAGCTCCAGGCCGGTCCAGAGCTCTCTGAGAGGCATACATCGGCCTAAACATGCTTAAGCAGATCTAATCCCAAGTTCAGGATGGTCTAGCCTAACATGGATAAACACGCCATGACTTCAAGTGTGTTGTAGCATAAGCACACACACCACAACTAAGGCATAGGTTGCCCCAAAGTCGACCCTAGCCAGATGCCAAAGTCATAACGCCACATAGCATGGCACTCTGAACCATGGACCACCATGGATTTACGAGAAATTGGTGCAAAGACGCCACAAACCTAATTGGCCCACGCCACAAGACACGGCCACAAACAAACTGGCCTTGGCCAGAAGCCAAGGCCGTGGCGCCATGAACTATGGCGCCACTACCATAAACCTAGCGCAAAGGCGCTTCAAGAACTTGGCCCTGGCCAAAGGCCAAGGCCGTGGCGCCAAGAGCCATGGCGCCATAGAACTAGCGCAAAGCGCTTTAAGCTTAGCCTTGGCCAAGAGCCAAGGCTGTAGCCCCTTGGGCTATGGCGCTACGCACTCCTATGCACTTGTGCCCCATAGGCCCTACGATCATATTTGGTCACGCCAGTTAGTCATACGACTCTACTTTACTCAACTCAACTACGCAATATCCGCGTACCACTCGATACATCAAAAACATTACACGGGGGGATAACCTTAGGGGTATTGGTCTGGCGGTCTACGACAGTTGAAATAAACTGATGGAGATAGTGGACAGTTACGAGAAGATGGCGCGAGTGGGCATGATCTACACGACTCGGGCAGTTGCGGAAACCATCTCATGTCCTCCACTCCCCCACTCTTCCACGACTTCCACCTTCTCTGTCGAGAGATCAGGGTGAGTTCAAAACTATAAATAGAGGCTTCCTCTATCTTCCAAGGCAGAACGGCTAGAACACATAAACGGAAACAACAACATCAGAGCCTCAGAGAAAACACACCTGAGAATCCAAACACGTTTCTAGCCTTGGAGATTTCTAGTCGACTTCACGACGGAGATCTTGAACTCTTACACCCAAAACACATCCTCAACCTGATCTCAAGTTTCTTCGCTGTTTCCCTCCCTAGACTAACCTCTATCCTATCTGTGACCGAAGCAAGACGGGAACGGCCATTTTCTTGGTTTAGGCTTGTCTTGTTCGACTTTGATCTCCGAGCACTACGAAAGTACCCAGAGACGGTACATTGTTTTTGCAGGTAAAAACAGATGACGACCAACCTTTATGCAAGGATACACAGATGTGTGGATTGGTTTGTATCTTGCAGAAGTTCATCTATTTATATTGATCGTAAATGGAGGATTTGATTAGAAGTTAAGCAACCTTGAGTAGGGCTCAAACAAGTTTTCGAACTTAGAAAAGTCCATAAGCTTGTATTGAGGTCCAACTCAATCTTCTTCTAACCCGTTGGTAAAAACCTAAAGGTCGTGATAAGGCTCGCCTTGATCAAATCGAAGGATAACAATGGCTAAGTAAGTAGATCACGCTATGGAGTCCATGTAAGTATACACGAACGTAAAAGACTATTTGTGGACAAGAGCTCCATGGGCCTTAATGTGAACGAGTTCGAGAATCCATTTACAAAAGCAAAAACCTCAAGATAAAAGTTTTTATCCATGGCTTATATGAAAGCGTACATGAACGCGTTCATGTGCATTTTTTATGAGTTTAAGAATTTTCTGACTCTTATTTGAACGCGTTCATGAAAAACTGCTGAGTTCCGGAATTTTACCGTCCAGCATATGAACGCGTAGGTTGTTCAGGTGCTATTCAAGAACTAGCTCTATTCCCGCATTCTACTTATGCATTGGTCACTTAGTGATCTAAATGCTAAAAGAATTAGTCTTTGACCCTTTGAGATCAATATAAACAATATCATAGACTATTTTATTGATAGAATGGTAAATATGAAACCAAAAGGAAAACCTTTCTAACCTTTCGATGAAGACTATTAATATCTCAAGTGTGTAAGCTACGGTCTTCATCTTCAATGGTCTTCGTCTCGAATACCTAACCTATCCTAGTCTGAAATGATATTGTAGACATAATCAAGATTGAGTTTTCGTCAACTAAACTTGACAACTGACTTGAGATAGCAACGCCAGTGGGTTCAACTGAGCTATGCTCTAACACGTATTGCACTAGTATTGTCACAATATACATTCATGGTTTTTGTACCAATTCCATAATCTTTAAGCATTTGTTTCATCCATAAAAGTTGAGTACAACATGAACCTGCAGCAATGTATTCCGTTTCGCATGTTGAAAGAGATTGTGAGTTTTGCTTCTTGTTGTGCCATGCAACAAGATTATTTGCCACATAAAAGTATCCTCCAGAGGTGCTTTCTATCCTCTCCGCATGTAGCCCAATCTGCATCTGAGTAAGCTATAAGATCGGTGTTAGTATCAAAATAATACATAAGACTGTACTTGTCGGTACTATTCACATAACGCAAAATCCTTTTTACTGCATCGAGATGAGATTCTCTAGGATCTGCTTGATATCTTCACGACATCCAATACTGTAGGCAGTGTCAGGTCGGGTTGCTGTTAAGTAGAGCAGACTACCGATCATAGATCTATACAACTTTTGATCAACTTTGACTCTGGTTGGATCAAGCTTGAGTTTTCCCGTTATTGGCATGGGTGTTCTCTTGGATGAGGAAGTCTTTAAGCCAAATTTTATGACTATATATCTTGCATATTTATCCTGTAAAATATATATTCCATCTTCATGCTGTTAAATTTGAAGACCTAAGAAAAATCTTAGTTCACCAACATTACTGGTTCTAAATTCCTTTCACGTGGAATTTTCGAACTCTCTGGCAAGATTTCGTGATGTTGATCCAAAGATGATGTCGTCAACATATATTTGTGTAATAACGACAAGTTTGTTAATTATTTGGATGAAGAGAGTTTTGTCAACTCCTCCTCTTGTAAAACTTTGGCATGAACAGATGAGGTAAATTTTTCAAACCATGATCTTGGTGCCTGTTTCAGACAGTATAAAGCTTTTTCAAGCTTGTATACATGGTTCAGAAACTCGATATTTTCAAACCCTTTGGGTTGTGAAACATATACTTCTTCTTTAAGATCATTATCCAAGACTGCAGATTTTATGTCCATCTGGTAGAGTTTGATCTCAAGAAAGTAAGCAAGTGCCAATAATAGCCGTATGGACTCAAGTCTTGCAACAAGTGCAAAGGTTTCGTCAAAGTCGATTCTTTCGTTTTGAGAGTACCCTTGAGCAACAAGTCTGGCTTTATTTCGGATAACGTTTCCAAATTCATCTGACTTGTTTTTGAATATCCATTTTGTACCCACGGTATTGATGCCTTTAGGTCGTTCGACAAGATTCCACACATTTTGTCTAACGAATTCATTCAACTCTTCAGCATTGCATTGACCCAAGAAGGATCTTTTAGAGCTACATCAACGTTTTTAGGCTCAATAGATGACAAGTAGCAAGCAAAATTACAAATACTTTTGGCTTGACTTATAGTCATTCTATTTTGAGTCTCCCCAATTATGTCACTGGGCGTGTGATGCCTTGTGACCCACTTGGGTAGAGTTTCTGGTTCAAACCCCTTTATTTCTTGTTCTTTTTGACAAAATTCTTCATCATCGGGATCGAGATCTGTTTCTGTATGCATTACTGTTAGGACATCGTCCGGTCAAACCCACTAGCGTTGGTATGTCAAGCTAGTTGTCAGTTTTAGGTGTCAAAACTCAATTCTTGATTTAGCCTACTAGAGTTTAGATTTCGGAATTGGGATATACACAAAGTAGTAGAGACCTTGAAGACGAAGACTGTGAAGACAAAGAAGACATCAATTATTCTTCATCGACAAAAGGTTAGTAGGAGTTATGACTTTTATGGAAATTCTTCTATTCTACTTTCTCTATTCTTTCGAAATATAGTCGACTACTTTAGTAGTGATAATAGCGATTGAGATCGTATTCTTGTGTAACGTGGCCTTGTGTCATGACCAGTGTTTGCTCCCACAAATACTGTGAGTACAAGAATGAATGAGACAGATTCGGTGCCATGTGTCCATTACAATGGTTTGCTTGCAAACTGTTAGTTGGATATGGATGAATCTAAAGGAGTACTCTTGAGCAAAGAGTCCATGGATTACAGCTGAGGGCGTACACACGTCTAAGTTCTGGCTCAGCCCAGTACTTCCAGCGGAATCCAGATTTGACGAAATCTGACAGGCGGACGCTTCACGAACCGGTTCGCAAACCAGAAACTCGAAATCTTCTGAGTTCCAAAGTGACTGAAAATTTCGCGAACCTGTACGCGAATCCAATGTTGGTTACTTTGCTGGTGTCGGATTTAGTGGATATTCTTTCAGAATTTCACTTGGGTCAAACTCTAAACTCCTTTATCTCTTAGGTGGACTTGTATATCACATAAATATCTTTTGTGGTCCATTTAACGATCCTCAATGAGTCAATAAGATAAGATTATCTCAGGTCTGTTGGATTTCTATCTTGAAGTGTTTTTGAGCTAACAAAACACTAGGCAGATAATGATAAAAAGAATTCCAATTGAGATTAATCTCTATTACTTGGTTATCAAGTTTAGGGTTTCCTTAACTTGTGGGACAAGTAATTGATTGCTTTATTCCAAAGTAACCTATCTTATTGAATGCTATAAATAGAGGTGTCTACGGACAAATACCGCAAGCATCAAGCATACGTGAAGGTCCTTAGGGAAGGTAGCGTAAACTCTTTTCACTTCGGTGAACGCTTGTTGTGGTATAGTCATCCTTTATAGGTTGCAGCTCCTCTGGGAACTCCCTACGACTATAAAAGACTTTTCTTGAGAGTTGGGAAGCACAGGTAGGAGATTGAGACCATATTTGGTTGAAATCGGATTAACCTGTAACCTTGGTAACCTGATCACGTTCTTGTCTATTCCATATTCCGTCTCTTCTGCTATACGGCTATTCAAGAACTGATACGTTACTCAACAAGGTTGGAAAGGTAGCAACGCACGGCTGCACTCGGTGTTGTAAGACCTAGTTAGCTCCAGTTATACAAGTTTTTTAAGTGATTCTTCGTGTATAACTGAGGTAGAGATAAGTTGGGCATAACTTACTCGGTTTGCTTGTCAGCCCCGATTTGTGAAGTAGATTTCCGTATGACCTGGATTTAACAATCCTAAGGAAGTCAACTTGTGTGTGGTAAACTGATAGAGGAAAGTTAGACCATACGTCAACAATTAGGTTGCAAAGGCAGTATTGCTGACACAAGCCTTTGACAGCGGTCAAAGCAACTCCTAGGCCTGTAAAGGACGTCAGCTGGGGGAATCAAGTGCGTGACGATCTGTGGGGGATCTAGAGACGTAAGGAGTGCGACAATAGCCAATTCGCTTGGAGGGCTTGAGTTGGTCTCTGCTACATCCCAGACCAAAGTCTTATAGTAGGCTAGTGTTTGTAGTCAGTTTGTACTGGGCGGTGTTCAATCAGGATGAGGTCCCGAGGTTTTTCTGCAAGGCAGTTTCCTCGTTAAAAAAATCTCTGGTGTCTTGTGTGCTTTTACTTTCCGCATTATATCTCTGATAGTATAATTAAAGCACCAAGTAGTACGTTATCCAATAACTGTAGAGTTTAACTCCAAAGTCCCAACTTTGTAGAGTTGATCCCCAAGATCACAACTCCAGTTATTAGAGTCTGGATGTTGATTTTTGAGATCGTCCAAACTTAAACCATAAGACTCACGAGCCAAAACGAAAAGTTGGTAGTATTTCGGTACCCCTCCTTTTTCAATTACATTAACATATGGACAAGTAGATTCAGGTTTCGAAACGACTTTTGATGGATGTAGTTCAGCAGGGATTTATTTCTTATGTCTAAAATTAGTGACATCGTCAATAATCACGTTAGCTAATTCCGTCATTACTTGGGTACGAGTATTGGATACTCTAAAACCCCTGCTATCAGAGGCGTATCCCAATAATATGCCTTCGTCGCTTTTTGAATCAAACTTTCCTCTTTGTTCCATGTCCTTGAGTATGTAACATTTACTTCCAAACACACGAAGATTACCCTAAGTTAGGTTTCTTCCCATACCATAATTTGCACAAAGTATTCAAGGTACAAAACCTTAAATAAACTCTATTGATGAGATAACAGGCAGTAAAGACAGCTTCTCCCCAGAATTTTTGAGGAAGATCTTTATTATGGAGCATTACTCTTGCCATTTCCTGAATGTTTCCGTTTTTCCATTCTGCAACACCATTAGCTTGAGGAGTGATAGGTGTAGAAAATTGTTGAATTATACCCAGTTCGTCACAAAACTCATTTGGTTTCTTTGAATTATGTGCCGCGATCGCTCCTTATTTTCTTAAGTTTGCAACCTTGCTCATTCTGGATTCTATTCACAATAATTCTAAACCCTTCAAGGGTGTCATTCTTGTGTTTAAAGAAGGCAACACAGGTAAATCTGGTGTAATCATTAACCATTACTAAAGCATATTTCTTTTTTGCAAAAGTGGCGTGCTGCATTGGTCCGAAAAGATCCATGCGGATTAGATCTAGAGGAGCTTTAGTGGCGATATCACGCGATACTTTGTGTGGGACTCTAGTTTGTTTACTCTTTTGACATGCAACACACACACCATCCACATTGGCATTAATCTTGTGAACTCCCCTCACGAGTTCTTTATTGATTATTGTACTAAGTAAACGATAATTGATGTGACCAAATCGCTCATGCCATAAATGTGTTGATTCAATTTTAGTCAAATTAAAACATAGGTTTGATTCCATATCAATAAGGTAACAATTATTAGAACTGCGGAAACCAGAAAAAACAATATTTCCTGACTTGTCTTCTATGTCACAACTATCAATACCGAAGACTACCTTATAACCTTTGTCACAAATTTGACTAACAGAGAGTAGATTTGCAGTCATACCTTTTACTTAGACAACGTCATGGATTTCAGGAATTCCAGGAAGCTTTATGGTACCCCTTTTGCTAATATAGCAACAACTCCCATCACAAGAAGTAACTGGTCCTCTTTTGAATTCATCAGTACTTATGAACCAGGACAAATCTCCAGTCATATGTCTACTGCAACCGCTGTCAAGAAACCGTTGAAACGGTGATGTTGACTTTAGGACTAACGCACCTAAGCAGTATTCGTTCCCAGCTGGAGAATTGTTGGGGTGTGATACTTGAGTTAGAAATAAGATCTTTTGCCCTTTTATGGTGTTTTAGAACAAGTGAGATTTTTTGTCTAAATAGTTCACACGAGTGATGGACATGATCATTAAGACCACAAAAAGTGCAGGATGTTATCGAACAAGGACCAACAGATTTTGATTTATAACTAATTCCATGTCTAGTACCAGGGGTATGGTAATTGATAGGTGTGCAAAACACCTATTCAAGAGTACCTAAATCGTACACTTTAGTCGACTTAAGCCTCATACATTGTTTATTTTAACCATTTTCTATTTTGCAGGTACTTTGAAGATTAATAATAAAGATGAAGCAATTTACAACTCAATTCATCACTTGGCAACTCTCGGAGTCCATGGTTTCGAACACAAGAAAGAATGGTGCTAAAAATGTCGTAAAGAGTGGCAAAGAAGAAGGAAAAGGACGAGAAGGGACCTATGGTGAAAACTATCTCGAAAGAAGGACCGCATCATAAAGGAAGATTTTAGGGCATACAGGAAATGAAAGGGGCCGACCGGTTGTTCCCAACCTCTGTCACACGTTAAGGGGCACCTTAAAACAGGCCCAGATTTTGGGGCGGCCCTAAAAGTCTGCTGTGGTTTGTTTGTTTCGAAATAGAAATAGAAATGAGTTAATGGGCAGCGTCGGTGGTTTGGCCCATTTGATTCAGTTGGGCTGAGATATCAGCTGGGCTAGGCAAGTGATTGGGTTAGGTTGCGTTAGTGGGCTCAGGCTATATCAGTTGGGTTTGGATTTGGAAAGGGTTTTGTTTTGGAAATTTTACGTGAATAAATAGACGCCGGGGGGAGATTTTACTGTTCACGCCGGGTTACTGTTCACACGCTGAGTTTGGAGAAAATTCCTGCACGCTTCCCGAGGCAGGAGGAAAAGCTAGGGTTTGGCACGGATTTCGAGGTGGAACTTTGGGAGAAAGATTGGAGCGTCGGGACAACGGGTTTTTATGATTTCTAGCACTTTAATTATGTTTTCTTTTGCTTTCAAGAACAACATGAGTAGCTAATTTCTTTTTATTGGTTGAGGATGTAGTCTAAAATTGCAAGACATGTTATTTGCTTAATTATGGAGTTAAACTTATTCATATTTATTATCGATTCTATTCTACTATGTGGTTGAGTGTATGATTGATGTATTACACTAAGATAAAACATCTTTTGATTCAATTTGAGTTAGATTTTGCTATTATCTATTGCTAGAATTAGGTTTGGAGATACGAAATAGTTGAAGAACCTATTCATAAGTAGCACGATATGATTATTGAGGTGGTGATAGCTTCGAGAGTCATATGTAGGATATAACCTTTGTTGAATGAGCCATTCATGGTGGTTCATTGCATTGATTAGCCTATTTCACAAAACTTAGTGCTCTTAGAGAGTTGAACTCGATTACTCCTGGTGTCGAGTTATTCTCTACGTAGTATTCACACATTCATCGTTATGGTGTGTGATGACATTAGGAAATTTCGGAATGTTTTCGCGATGATGTATTCTAGGGCTTTTGATGATGATAGAACTAGTCGACACTCCATATATTATTCATATGCATGTTAAGCAATTTAAGATGAACCCTTAACCAATATTCTCGTCTCCTGATTATTTTCTACATTTATTTGCTTTTATTTTATTTTACTTTTAGTTTTAAAACAACAAACATCCCCCCCTTTGGTTACTTTTAAGTTTTCAAATACAACTAATAAACCATATCTCTCTCTGTGGAACGAATCTGTTCTTGCCACTATATTATTTTATTTATTGTGAAGGTTAAGAACTGAATTATATTTGTGCGAATTCGACACGCATCAGTAATACTTGTCAAAGTTAGATCCACGAGCTGACTTATAGTCTGAAAGTTCTACAAGAAGAATCTTGTTTTTCTTTATTTGCTCATTTAATTTTTTAAGGATTTCTTCACAAACTCAGTTATAACAAATCTTCTCATTGTGTAGTCCATGCAAAAGTCTTTCGACTTTGTTTACTAATCTTTGTTTAGTGACAGAGAACTGATAAACTCAATCCATGTATCAGAGGATTTATCTGAGATATATTTTAGATCAAAATTTATGTCAGACCAATGATTTTTCATAGTTCGCGAACTAGTCAAACACAAACAGTTACGTCTTTCAGGTGTTTGCCCACTCTAATACCAATTGAAAAGGAGGGGATACCAAGATACACCATCAACTTTTGAATTCGTGAACTTAGTTGATTAGTTTACTTGAACTATGCAATACTTCAAGTAACAATTGGACTATGCAATACTTTAATTATATATGTAAATATAATGCGAAAGAGAAACGTAATGGACGACACAATAAGTTTTGTTTACGAGGAAACCGCAACCACCAGAAAAACCCTGGGACCTAGTCCAGATTTGAAAACACACAGTATTAATTGAATACAAACGCTAGCCTACTATCAAACTTCGGACTGAAATGTATCGAGACTGAATTAACCCTCCAAGCAACTCAGCTACCGTTGTGCGTCTCTTGACTCCCGCAAAAGCCTACACACTTGATTCCCTTAGCTGACGTCCTTTACAGTCCTAGGAGTTGCTTCACAGTCCGTCGTGAAGACTAGCACTACCCTGCCTCTAACAGGACGCCTGGTTGTACTCGTTTTGTAATACGATAGGGCACAATATGGATACCATATTCCATATGTATCTTAAAGGGCCTAAAACCCTTACTACACTATAAACCTTAAGATTAGTATAAGAAAAGGGAAGGTCCTCCGCTTACTAGTATCTGCAAGATAACAAGCGTAGGGATTAGCCTTCGTTCCTTTTCCAATGTAACCGACATAGTTGGACCTTTATTTCATCCGCGTAACGGAGGGAGACCAGTGGTCAGCGCAACCGATACAATCAGATACATACCCCATCCGCGTAGCAGAGGAAGAACATGTAACCGACATGGTCAGCTACGCTGCTATATAGCTTAGTAGTTCTGGACCACTGAGGGGCTGTCCTCATTGATTCCTATAAATAAAGACCCTCTACTTTTAAAGAGGGGATCCCAAGTTATTCATATAAATAAACGAGAGCTTCATACTTATCTTGTCTTCCTTACTTGTGTTAATATTACTTGAGTGGGTTGTCTAGTATTTTTAACAACTACAACAAGAGACCCCAATTTCATCAATTCCCAGACCGCGCTGGATATTCAATATATTACTATTTTTTTTTGTTTTCTTTTGTGATCTATTTGCTTAATTTTTTACCACACTTTTTTGTTTTCTTCTGTGATCTATTCGGTTGGCACAAAATGAATTCATCTACCGACCAATAGGGCTTGCTCGCATTTCAACTACAACAAGAGTTTACATGGGCAAACAAAGTTCTACCGCCTCATCTCCCGAACGCACGACTAGTGCTCAACCCAACAAGGTATGCCAGAATTACGACTACCTTGTTAGCGGGTTGGAATCGACCCAAGCCTGGATGAATTAAAATCAACACAGACGGAGCGGCTAGAGGACATCCAGGATATGCTGGAGCGGGATTCATCAGTAACGCTTCTCATGGCTATGTCACAACCACTTGGAATCACTACGGAGTTGGCAACAGATACCTCGGCAATGCTACTTGCGATACAGATTGCTGTTACTCGCCATTGGACTCATATCTGCTTCAATACAGATTTGACCAACCTTGTCTACTTTCTAAACGGCACAGTCGAGCCCCCCTGATATCTCACTGATATGATTTCCGGAATACGCCATATGCTACAAACAATTCCAAATTACAGAATCTATCATACGTATCGAGAGGGTAGCTATGTAGCATATGTACTAGCCAACCATGCATCCGACTCCAGTCAAACTGACTCTTAGGGAGTTGTTTTTACTTGGAAAAACAATGCACCGTCTATGGGTACTTTCGTAGTGCTCGAGATCAAAGTCGAACAAGACGAGCCTAAACCAAGTCAATGGCCGTTCACGTCTTGCTTCGGTCACAGAGAGGATAGAGGTTGATCTAGGGAGGGAAACAACGAAGAAACTTGAGATCAGGTTGAGAATGTGTTTTATCTGTAAGAGTTCAAGATCTCCGTCGTGAAGGTGACTTGAAATCTCCAAGGCTAGAAGTGTGTTGGATACTCAGGTCTGTTTGCTCTGAGGTTCTGGTGTTTACCCGCATTCTGGTTATTCTGCCTTGGAAGATAGAGGAAGCCCCTATTTATAATGTTGAACTCACCCTGATCTCTCGACAGAGAAGGTGGAAGTCGTGGAAG
>JAJJMA010052507.1:52776-84976 GCA_023529015.1 Papaver nudicaule | reverse complement strand
GGCCAGAAATTGTAGCGCCATGGTTCATGGCGCCAAGGGATAAGGAAGCCACGACCTTGGCCAGAAGTTGTGGCGCCATGGGCTAAGGAAGCCACGGCCTTGGCCTTTGGCCAAGGCCAACTTGATTGCGGCGTGCTTATGCACTCGTGTTATAATGCATGCGTGCCTATGCATGCACTGGCGCTATGGCTTACGCATGCGCTTGGGATACAGTGTGCTTCAAGTCATGGCGTGCTTATCCATGGTATGTTAGACCATTCTGAGTTTAGAGTGTGGTCTGCTTAAGCCTGTTTAGGCTGTTGCATGCCTCTCAGAGAGCTCCGGACAGCCCTAGAGCTTCGGTATCCCTGAGGTTTTTCATTAAGAATCAGATGTTGAGTCACATCTTGAGAGGAAATCCATGAGGATGCGTCTCTGCTAACTCTTCACCATGTACCATTGAGCAATCTAGTTATGATATCGAGGAATTCGAGGCGATGTCGACATGAAGTAGATTACTGAGTTTATGTGCTGGTGAGGTTATCGGTACTGCACCATGATATCATCCTCTCCAGTGGGAGTTATAAGAGAGAACTCATAGAGAGTACATTCAGCTCGTAGGACGTGTTGTATTCTGAGCTATAGAGATGTGCCTGAGTAGGCGATTGCCTTTAGGTAAGGCGTAGTTAGAGAGGAGTTTTACGATTTTGTTCCTCTCCCATTTTTCACCATCTACAGGAGCGAACATTTGAGACCACGTTGTACTTTCTTTTACAACTTATATTATCTTTAATGGTGTTATGGGTGTTAAATATCCGAGTGTAACGACTATCCCGTTATTATATCGATTTCATGATTCAAAAAAATAAAATAAAATAATGATGCATTCAAAATGGATGTTCCACTTTTACCCCTTGAAGCTTGTGTGAGAGTCTGAGACCGCCTTGGAGGAAAATGTAAATTCAAAACTCTTTTCTCTTTTTCCTTATAAAATCTCTTGGTCTCTGCATCTCAAATTTTCGGAGTTGGGGTTTGGCTGTTTTTCCTCCTGAGGCCGAACACACTCGTGCTTCTGTAGTACTCTTTCTACCGGTCCGTTTGCGAACTTCCAGAAAAACATAGACATCATTCGGATTACGATTAGAGAGAGACACACACAAAGTAAAGTTAAGAGAGAGATAAAAGAAAGAAAGAAAGAGCACGAGAGGGAGGGTTACAGGAGTAAGGAAGGAAGAAAGAAGAAAATGTCAAAAAAGAAAGCTTTCAGCGGTTCAACTATGACCCTCAAAGATTTTCATGGCGGTTCAATCCCTTCTGACCTTCCACTTCCTTCAGCTCCAGGAGCAACGTCAGTGCCCTTTCTTGAACTCTTTCATTCCATATAATTCTTTTATTAGTATTTGTTAATAAATCTTGTTATTGAAACCCTAGATCTGTAATCAGTGATTTTAAATGTTATTTCTAGTGGATTTAACTAGATCTATGAAAGATTGAAATTGGGATTTTTTCGTTTGTTTTTGTTTTGTAGAGTTACAAGGCCTTCATCAGATCGTGGTGGTTATGATCGACCGACATCATGGGGAAATCCAATGAATCGATCTGATCATCGCTTACGCCCAGGATCTTCTGGAGCTAATCGAAACTTTGATGAAAAAACTTCATTTTTATCTCATCCTATACACATAGGGAGGAACTTTGATGAGGACGAACGTAAACCGTTGGATGGTATATCTCATCCAAGAAGAACCATTAGTGATGAAGTTATTCGAGCTCCACCAAGTCGTCCTGAGATAACCAAACTTGATTCAGTGGCATCTGTCAATTATTCAGGACGACAGGTGTTGAATAATCCAATGCCTCAGTCCACAAGTGTTGGAATTCATTCTTACAGGTACGGTGAATCTATTCCTGCCGCTGGGAATAATCAAATGCCTGGTGGCATTAATATTAATCAAGGTGCTCCAAATGCCTGGGGTGTTAGAAAAGAAGTAGGTGGTGTCAATGAGCAAGTTCATTCCTCTAGCTGGTCTGAGCAAAGTGCTATGTCAAAATTCGCTCAGGCTAGTGCGTTAGATAAGGTATCTAGATGGCAAAATAAGCCAGTTCCCCAGTTTAATCATCACCATAATCAACAACCAGATGTGGAAGTCATACATTTCTCTCAACCTGAGAGATATAGTGGCTTGAATACTATGATTGAGAGAAGAGGTAATGAAGCTGGGTTTGGTAATAGTGTAAAAGATTTGCCACATTCAGAGAGGGCAAGGTCTCCTATGTACCCAGAAGCAAAGGAGAGTAGTTCTCCACTTCATCCGGATGTGCTTCGACCTGTTTCGACTGATGGGAAATACTCTGGTGTCTCCAAATTGCAGCCACCAGTATCTGAAGAAGTATCAGAGAGGCCTAAATTGAAGCTTCTTCCAAGATCAAAGCCTTTGGAGATTTTGGAACCTTCTATTACAGAGCATAAGATGGTATGTTGATTGGTGTGTTATTTGTGATGTTTATTTGAAGCTTTATTTTAGCCAATTTTATTAATTGTTTTGCACTTTTGAATTTAGGGGTACCAACAGGCAAATGACCCTGGTCATGTAGCAGCTGTTACTGAGTTGCATGGAAATACAAATGTCCCTAAACCTGGTTCAGCTGGAAATGAGGGAGGGGGTCCAGCTGTGGAGCGACCAAAGTTGAATCTGAAGCCCCGGGCTCAGATTGCTGAACTAGTGGTAGAAACTGCTGCAAAAGAAAGGTTCGAAAGGTTCGTATAGTTTTTATAGACATCTATAACAATGTAACTAGTTAGAAGCAGTTAATAGTTTTTGACCTTTTTCCACATGCTGTTATCCGTGTTGTTTAGTAAATATTTGAAAACCGTATAGTATCATGCTGGACGAGTACCATAGAAAATACATTCACATTATCCTTAGACTAAAGCCCAAGAGGTAGAAGTTACTAAGCTTCATTGTTGCATATAATTTTCTGGCCATCGTGCTTGAACCCTAACACCGTGCAACAGATTATAAATGGTTGAGGTTTGTGTGTAACAGTCAACTCAATAAGACAAAGCCTCTTAGGCTATCTTCCGGACCTTCTTCTGTTGACCGCAAGTTATGTGTCATATGACAAAGTTATACCTTGATTGGATCTCGATATTGTTTTTCCTGTTATGTTCATGAGTTGGGATTCAGATTTAGGATTATCATAGCAGCAGCATTGTTATTCTTCCCATATCATCATGTGTCCATTATTTTACTTTTTAGTTTGTATCTCCGGCATTCTATGGCTAAATATCTATCCATACAAACCCATGAATCTGACCCATAGTATGTGACAACACCACACCACACTACTAAATATTTTGGATTTGTTATCATCTATGTTTTTCATTGTTAGGATTCAAATTGTTTTTCTCTCCTGTTGCAGGAAATCAGTGTTTGGTGGTGCTCGTCCTCGAGAACAGGTAAGCAATTTTGTCTTCCCATTCGCATGCAAACACCACAAGATGAGCTTCCATAATTCTACAATGTAATGATGAAGTCATTCAAAGATAATAAATACCTCATTGATATAGCTGTCTCGGAAATGTGGTGGTTGGATTAGGCGGGACTATCAAATATAAGTTTCTTAAATTTATTTGCTTCTGTTGAAGCACCTTAAGAATGTGGAATGATTCTGTCCTGTTTCAAATTAACTAGTCAACCTAGTCTGAAGCTTACCGAGCATAAGCCGTTTTAATGGTGAATAATGATACAATAGACCTTGTGATGGCCCTGTTTGTCTCAAGTCTTTAGGGGTTTGAGCTTTGCTACTAAGTGATTTTGTTCATCACTGGTGCTGCTTTTGTGACTTACGTGATGTTTAACTTCTCATAGGTTCTCAGAGAACGTGGAGTCGATGATGTAGTTATCAGCAACCTTGAATCAATTCAATCGCCCAACAGGTAACTGCTCCCATTCCCCTGTTCTCATTTTATCACATTTTCCTTTTTTCTTTTTATTCTTTGTTATTCTTTGTTTGGTTTCTAAAACATCATAATTATTGGCATATAAAGGGTCAAGCCCGATGTTCACAAGATTGAAACTAAGGCGGATCCCGCCCGATATGGTGAAAGGTCCGAGAATGTGCATGTAGATCACAGAGCAACAAAGGACCCTGAGAGGAAAGATAACCGAGGTGATAACCATAAAACTGATAACCAGAAGAGTTCCTGGCGTAAAGAGAGTTGGAGAAATGGTAATAAAGTCCAGCAGCAGGAACCAAGGCCTGAACCAGAGACCTGGCGGAAGCCTGTAGAGCAGCCTAACCCTGCTCCATCTGACGGTCTTCGATATGGAAAAGCAGCTTCTGCTTTGGAACTTGCCCAAGCATTCTCAAGGGTGTCCACAAATCCTAAGACACCTGATCATATTTCGAGCCAGAAGGGCATGGCTGGTCAGTCTCATATTCCATTTTCGCGACTAACGGCAACCACAACAACAGCAACACGTGAGATTTATTCAGGGCGAACCCCAAGGCGTCAGATTAACGGATACTGAATGATTTAAAGTGTTACTAGTGTTAGGCTCGTGACTGGCTTCAGTTTAAATGTTTTCATTGGATTGACGCAGTTAAAACAATTTTTTCTTCTTTTTGATGGAAAGCTGTCATTGCAAAGTTACATGTCCAGTCTAGAGTCAAGTGTGTGATTAGTCGATAAAGTTCCAAGTCCGATTGAACCACTGGTTACACACACCTCTTTTACTTCCACACCTGGCGTTTCTAACAAAGCCCCAACGATTGAGCTCTTATACTATGTACGTTCTGCCATTGCAAGAAAAAGTCGATGAAGATGAGGACTTCTGTTTTTGCGCCAGCACTCGAGCTACAAAAGTGTTCTATGACATTGGCATCCTCAGGTCTCTGGGCTTTTGAACTAGTCAAGTTTCTTCCCGCAGCTGCTTTTGGATTTAGGTTGATGTTGCATTTGTCCTTCCAGATTAGGGGTACAAAGTGGGCCGTGCCGGCTACACAATACACATTACGAAAAACATAGGATGTGGCACACTAATACTTCACAACAAGGTTGTCAAATCGTGAATCGCGGAACGAATAGTTTTTCATTTTTTAGGATCGAATCATATAGTAAATCGTGAATCGCAGATTCATGGTTGATTTGTGACTCATATATATGTGTATAAATATCATATATATTTCATATATTATTGTCATGAATGCGTAAGTTAGATATTAAGATGTAAAACTCATATTAGCATCATATAAATAGTAAACAAGTTCAACATTATCACAAAACCAAGCTTGGTGTAGTGGTTCGGAGTTAACCTATCAAACTGGAGGTCGGGGGGTTCGAACCCCCTTTTCTCATTTTTCTATAACTTTAATTTTGCCTTTAAAACAATACTCAGTCTTGGTCAAGCGTCAAGAATCATTGACCAATAGTTAAGATTCACGATTTATGAGCAAAATGGTTCACACTAGCGAGTCATCTCGATTTGCTTGAAAAGTGAGTCGACTCGTACGATTCACGAGTTGAATCGTACGAGTTTCACAACCTTGCTTCACAACACGGGGAGCAAAGCCAAAACATGCGACATAATACATCAAAACATGCCAAAAAAAGTATTCCCTTGTATAGGCGGAATTTGCATTTCCATGTTTCAAATTATAGGCCGAGTGCAACTATCAAGACATATTTTTACAACTTCTATCCTTATTAATAATACTACATAGGTAATTGTAGTGGGAACAAGACAAAGGGTAATACAAAAAAAATAAAACATGAAAATTTATTAATTCATAGATGTTTTCTTAATCTAAGAGAATTGGTCCCTCTTTTATCAGACAATATTTACTGCCTACAACCTGAGAACGTTTTTGATGGGTGTGGGGGATAAATGAGAAGTTGCTAATCCTCTTTCACATCAACTGTTTCCAACCAATTATTATTATTATTATAAAAGCACTCATTTTATTTCAAACAACACAAAAGAGTTCATACACTGCGTGGTGGGAGCCTACCTACAAGCTGGGCTCCAACCCAAATTATTATTATTAGTGTAGTAGGATATTTTGCATTTAAAATTTCCTTTATTTATTAATCTTACATATTATTGAGTTCGATTTACACATATTGCGCCCCTACTATAGTAGATGAACAGGTTGCCGTGCTAGCCTACCAGCGAGCCACATGAGGAACCAAGCAAGGGAGCCGAAGCTGGATGGGGGGCTGATTATGTCACAAGGGGGGCAAGTTAACTCCACCTTCCATGTCAAATTCTGCAGTATTGCGCCATCGGTGACTCGAACTCGGAACCTCCTGGAGCGCTTCAAACTTCTTGAGGAAAGGGGATGACCAGCTGAGATAGCTACCCGTTATTATTATTATTAGAAAAAAAACCTTATTATTATTATTATTATGAAACTAGGCATTTTATTAAGATAGGGAAAATAAGAGTGAGTTTACATAGTACGTGTGGGGAGTCTAGCAACAAGCTGAGACCCAACACCAATCTGAATAGCAATGCCAACTCTAATGAAAAAATAATTCCCTACTTTAATAGTGGAGTCATGCCTAGAAACAAAATTCTTCAGCCTCTTCAAGAAAGCTATAGTCTCATCACCCAATTCCCCAAGAGTAGTAAAAGCCAAAGTACCAAAGTTGTAACCATTGGCTTTGCATATTTCCTCATACTTACTCCTTTTCTTCTCAACTGCCTTAACCAGAGCCACACCAGGAACAAAAACAGAAACACCTCCTCCAGCAAAAGGTGAAACACCAGTAACATCAAAGCAAGTGTCACGCCCATCCTCCCAATTATATTCCAAGATATCAGCTGGTCTTAGTCCCCCACCTTCATTTGTAAGAAAACCCAAAGGAGCTTCAATTTTGGTAGAAACACCAGCCCTAAAACAGATATCAGCAATAGTGTCTCTAACACGATTATGCCTAGACTTATTATTATTATTATTATGAACTAGGCATTTTATTAAGATAGGAAAAACAAAGAGTTGAATTACATAGTACGCACAGGGAGTCTAGCAACAAGCTGAGACCCAACACCAATCTGAATGACTATGCCAACTCTAATAAACAAGTAATTTCCTATTTTAATGGTAGTATCATGCCTAGACACAAAATTTTTAAGGCGCTTCAAAAAGGCCACCATCTCATCCCCTAACTCTCCAAATGTAGTAAAAGCTAAAGTTCCAAAGTTGTAACCATTAGCTTTACAAATCTCAAGATATTTGCTTCTCTTCTTCTCAATTGCCTTAGACAAGGCAAGCCCTGGCATAAAAGATGGAACCCCTCCCCTCCCCCTGCAAAAGGTGAAATCCCCGTAACATCAAAACACGTGTCACGACCTTCTTCCCAATTATAAACCAAGATATCAGCCGGACGCAAACCTCCTCCATCATTAGTAAGGAAACCCAAATCAACCTCTATTTTAGTAGACACACCAGCCCTAAAGCAAATATCAGCGATCGTGTCACGTACACGGTTGTGACGTGTTTTAAGACCAACATCACTTGCACAATGAACTGCATGGTCACCATGAATATCCATAGGTCTACCACAACAAGAGCAAGGGAAATCATCAGTGAAGAGAGGAATACCAAGTCTATAACTGAGCACAGCACTAAAGTGCTGAGGTCCTATCTTCTGACCCAAACCTTCAGCTGGAACAGCAAGTAAGTAATCCTGTGCATGATGGATCTTATTGCAGTGCCAAAGAGCCAAATCTCTATCAGACATATGAAATGCAGAAGGCAAACTTTTCATTACAACCTCAAAGTACTGAACTGCCAAAGCATTCATAAGATGGGGGGCAGATACATTGATACTTGAAGTTGATTCAAAACCACATACCTTAACAAAATCATCCATAGCTTGCAACAGAAGAGGGTTACTATCAGAACCAGAGCAGCATAAAATCTCATTCTGCAACAGCTGAGTCTGAAGACAGGAGGCTAAAAAGCAGTAATAAGAGGTGTCATGTAGTGCATAAATTCCCAGGCCACCCCCAGATATAGGCAAGGTAGCAAGTCTATGCTGCAGTGGTCCATACCCTGGTCCATCTCCAGTAATAAGTTTCCTCAAATAGTTGAACATATGAGCATCATAAACAGTCACAGCCTGCTGTGTATGTATAGGTGCAGTAGTTCTCAAAGAAAAATGAAGTCTAGAGACACCAATGAAATTCCTTAAAAGAATAAGTTCATATTGAGGATCCTGAAGCTTTTGCACAGCATCAATCAACTTCACAGTCTTATCCACTCTGTCCAACACCAGCTTGCTACAAAACTCAGAGCAAACACTCACTGGAGCACCCAACAATTTAACCCCATAAGAAGGCCTGCCTATATTAGGGGGGAAAACACCTTGCTGCTGACTTCTGTGATCCAAAGAGGGCCAAAATATATCACATTTCTGAATGTTAAGGTCCAGTCCTCTACTCCCACCTTCTTGCTGAATGATACTAAGAGCTTTGGCAACCATCAGAGTATCACCAATGATGGTGCCATCATCCAGATACCAAGCTTGCAAATCAAGTTCACACTCTCTAGAAATCTTCAGCACAAGAGGATGTAAAGTAAGAGCAAAAAGCATTGGCCCCAAGGGATCTGAACTCCTAGTGATGAAGACAAAGTTTTGGCACCATAATATAACCTTGCAGGGGAGGAATAACAGAATTCCACCCACCTGGAAATAGAGGGGCACATATTCCTCACCTCTTGAAGCATCACAGACCTATCTACCATATTGAAAGCATTACTAAAATCTACAAGCAACATAGTCAGAGAAGGATTGTCACCTTTTTCCAGCATTAGCCTGTTAACAGCATGGACAATGGCTTCTCCACCACAAGGGACACCAACTCCATACTGAAAATCTTTCAAGTAGTTAATCATATCCTTACTGACAAGAGATGCTGCACATTTTGACACAAGTCTTCTCCAAATGGTACCAACAGCAATAGGTCTGATTCCACCTCCAGGCTTCACCAAGGGAGTAAGAGGAGCACTGGCAATAAACTCACCAAGCTGAGAAGGGCATTTACCAGCAAGCAAAAGATTAACAATGGCAGTGATGGAGCTAAGGACATCATCAGAGATAGCAGCAGCAGGACCACTGAGGGCATCCAAGAAATGTTGAGCATGTAGACCATCCCTCCCACAAGATGTACCTTTAGGGAAACTCTTCAACCTACCAAAAACAAGCTCATTATCATCAAGTGCAGGCTCAACAGGAAAGGGAGTATTGGGCAAAGAAGGTGGTGGTGCAGAAGGGTGTTTATGCTGCAACTCTGTGAAGGTAGCTTCATTCTGTGGAGCCACACCACTGGATGTCAAAACTCTGATGGCTGCAGTGTAAGTACCATTACTCAATTTTCTTTTACACAAACTGATGTTAATATCTTCTTGGGACTTTTTCTTCAGGGAGCTGTTGAGCTTGGGTTGAGGACCAACATTAGTATCCAGCAGGTTCTGAATAAGAGCCAAACACCCATCTGGTTCACACCATCTAATGAGAGATTGGTTAATAGAATTAAGCTGTAATCTTCTTCTATTTCCAGACCTCTTCTCAACACTACTCTGTGGTGTATAATTGTTAAGTACACACAAGGGGAACAAGATGAGCTTAACCCAATTAGCAACATTAGCAGGGTCACAAATGACAGCATCCATAGTATGCTTGAAAGCTTTAGCAAAACTCAACCTACAATGTGCAGGGACATGCCTCACAGAGTTAATCTGCAACTTGAAAACCCTATCAACCAACTCAACATTCAACAGCAACTCACCTGAACCACCACAAGAGTTTCCTTCTTCCTCAACAATCAGTTGTACAGCAGGCCTTGAAACACCATGCATGATGAATTCAACAACACCATTGAGCCAAGGAGCAAGAACCATAGGACCAGCATGAGATTTACATCCAACAGTCCATGTGTGCATCTTCATACAAGCAGTACACAGCCACATTTTAAGTTGTCTAAGAACTGTATCCCATCTATCATAAATTGCAACATCACCACATAGCCTTTCTCTACATATGTCAATACCCTTACCATGATGAAAATCCTCTAAATGCCTGAAAAATGAACTCCTAGCAAGCCCTCTACCTCCAATGACATCAGTACACCCATCTAACCCTATGTAAGGGCAATGAAACCGATTCCCCTCTTTGGTCAAATCCTGCAAATGACTCAGAGAACGATTCCCTGATTTGGTCAAATTCTGCAAACGACTCAGAGAACGATTACCTGAAAACCGAGAAGGGGTACATTGGGAAGCACTAGATCTTGCGCTTGTAGCAGAATTGAGGCCAGGTGATGAACGATTACCACCACGAGTCGTCGGCATGATAAACCAGAAAATAAGAACAAGACCAAAACCTACTTTCCGTAGGGAAACAATCAAAAAGATCAGAAACTGTGCGTTATTATTATTATTATTATTATTATTATTATTATTATTATTATGAACACGCATTTTATTTCAAACAAAACAAATAAGAGTTTACACTGTGCGTGTTGGGAGCCTAGCCACAAGCTGGGCTCCAACCCCTTTCTGAATAGCTAATCCTATTCTAATGAAGAGAAAATGTCCAACATTAATAGTAGAATCATGCCTAGCTAGGAAGTTCTTCAGTCGATTCAGGAATTCCACCGTTTCGTCTCCTAGTTCTCCCAAGGTTGTGAATGCTAATGTGACAAAATTGTACCCATTGGACTGGCAAATCTCTAGATACTTATCCCTCTTCTTAGCAATAGCTGCAGCCAAGGCACGTCATGGAGTAAAATTCTGAACCCCACCGCCCGTGAAGGGTGAAATGCTAGTGACATCAAGACAAGTATCTCGTCCATTATCCCAATTGTAGACCAAAATGTCTGCCGGTCTGGAACCGCCACCCTCTTGTGTGAGAAAACCCAACTGAGCTTCAACCTTGGCGGAAACCCCAGCACGATAGCAAATATCGGCGAAAGTATCTCGAACCAGGTTGTGGCGAAACTTAAGCCCCACTTGAATTGAGCAATGCAGTGCGTGATCACCGTGTATATCCATGTACCTACCACAACAAAGGCACGACTTGTTCTCAACAAAGAGAGGTATGCCAAGTCTGTAACTCAACACGACATTAAATTGGAGGGGGCCAATTGTTTGTCCAAGACCTTCCGCCGGTATTGCAAGGAGATAATCATGTGCGTGTTGAAGTTTGTTGCTTTGCCAAAGAGCCAAATCTCGCTGCGTCATGTTGTATGTTGTAGGGATGTCCTTCGTAACCTTTGCAAAGTATTGAACCGTCAGTGTTTTCATAGGATGGGGGGCGCATTTAAGTATAACTTGTGTAGGTTCTAGGCCACAGATCTGCAGAAAATTAGCAAGGGACTGCTGGGAAGTATGGCATATATCTGGAACGTCAACCTGCCTGAGAATGGTGGACTGCAGCTGCTGAGTGTGTATGTGAGAAGCCAAGTAAGAGTATTGCATAATGTCCTTCATGCAGTAAATGCCCATGCCTCCTTCTCGAATTGGAAGTGTGGTTATTCTTTGCTGCAACAGACCGTAGCCTGGTCTATCTCCAACAATCAGTTGGCGCATATAGGTGAATAAATGAGCATCAAAAATAGCCTGAGCTTCTCGCACAGATTTGGGTTCAGTCGTTCGCATTGTGAAGTATCGTTTGGAAACTCATGTACAGTTGCGTAACAAGAGAAGTTCACACTGTGGATCATCCATGGTGTGGACTGCGTGCATCAACTCTATCGTCTTCTGAACTCGAGAGAGCACCAATTGACTGCAGAAGTTTGGGTCGTGGCTTACTGGTCCACCAAGGAGTTTAACTCCAGCAGCTGGTCGACATATAAGCGCAGGAAAAACACCAGGTTGTAAGCTTCTTGGATCAGGTACATGCCAGTATAATTCAGTCTTCCATATGTTCAAATCGAGTCCACTTGCACTGCCTTCACGCTGGATGATGTGAAAGGCCTTCGAAACCTCCATAGTGTCACCTATAATGGTACCGTCGTCTAAGTACCATGCTTTCATATCAATTTTACACTCCTTTGAGACCCTTAAGGCAATAGGATGCAGCGTTAAGGAAAATAGCAGGGGCCCTAAAGGGTCTCCTTGTTGCACACCTTGTGACGAGGTAAGAGTATGTGAACCATAGTATAGACGGTAAGGGGAAGAGTAGCAGAACTCTACCCAATGAGATATGCCTGAACAGTGATTTCGAACCTCCTGGAGCATTGCAGTGCTAGGTGGGAGCCTAGCGACAAGCTGAGCTCCAACCCCTTTCTGAATAACTAAACCTATTCTAATGAAGAGTTAATTCCCTACATTAATAGTGGCATCATGCCTAGCCAAAAAATTCTTCAGACGTTGTAAGAATGTCACTGTCGTCTCCAATTTCCCCCAAGGTTGTGAAGGCTAAAGTGCCAAAGTTGTAACCATTGGTCCTGCAGATGTCGAGGTACTTGCTTCGCTTCTTCTCAACGGCCTTAGATAAGGCAAACCCAGGTGTAAAGGACTGCACACCTCCTCCAGTAAAAGGCGAGATTCCTGTTACATCAAAACAAGTATCGCATCCATCCTCCCAATTATTATTATTATAAAAGAGGTACTTTATTAGAAAATAAAATATTAGTCTTGTACATTGCCTGATGGGAGCCTAGCAACAAGCTGGGTCCCAAACCCTTTCTGGATAGCAAAACCTATTCTAATGAAAAGAAAATTTCCCACATTCATAGATATGTTGTGTCTAGCCATATATGTCTTCAGTCGTCTCAAAAACTCGATTGACTCATCTCCTAGCTCACCCAAGGTAGTGAAGGCGAGGGCGTTGAAGTTGTAGCCATTAACTCTACACACTTCTAAGTACCTGCTGCGCTTTTGCTCGATAGCTTTGGTGAGTGCAAGGCCTGATGTAAAGGACTGAATTCCGCCACCGGCAAAGGGAGAAACTACTGTGACGTCGAGGCACGTGTCACGTCCATGATCCCAGTTGTAAACCAAAAGATCCGCTGGTCTATAGCTACGGCCATCATCTGCGAGAAAACCCAAAGCTGCTTCGATCTTGTAAGGTATCCCTGCACGGAAACAGATGTCTGCCAAGGTGTCTCTGACAGTGTCGTGACAGTGCTTTAAGCCGACTTCGGTTGCGCAATGTATTGCGTGATCTCCAAAAGCGTCATTGCTTCTCCCACAACATAGGCAGGGGCTGTTCTCTACAAACAGTGGAATGCCAAGCTTGTAGCATAGGATAAAGTTGAAGTGGCGAGGGCTCATAGTTTGGCCTAAACCCTCAGCGGGAACATCCATCAGGAAATCTTGGGAGTGAGGCTTCTTGTTACATTGCCATAGTGCAAGATCTCTGTTGGACATCTCAAAATCTGTAGGCATACTCCTCGCCACCTTAGCAAAGAACTGAACCGCCAGAGTACGCATAGGATGGGGGGCTGATTCGTCGATGCTTTGTGAGGACTCGAAACCACAGACTTGGGTGAAACGATCAATAGCTTGCTGGAACTTCAGGCCTTTAAATGACACTCCTGAATGGCGAAGGATGCTGCTCTGCAAGTGTTGAGTTTGAAGGCAGGAGGCTAGATAGCCGTATTGCATAGTGTCAGCCATACTATAGATACCCAACCCTCCTTCTCTAATAAGTAAGGTGGCTATGCGATGCTGTATGGGACCATAACCAGGCCCTTCTCCGGTGATTAACTGCTGCAAATATGTGTGGAGATGGTTGTCATAAGTAATCTGAGCAGCCTGCACATAGGATGGTGATGTGGTTTGCATGGAGAAGTAGAGCCTTGACACTCCAGTGCAATTACGTAAGAGCAGCAGTTCACATTACGGATCATCCAGAGTTTGCACAGCTTGGATGAGTTGGAGAGTTTTCTGTACTCTGTTAACGGGGAGTCTAACAACAAGCTGAGACCCAACCCTTTTCTGGATAGAAATGCCTACCCTAATAAAGAGAAAGTTACCAACATTATTATTTGTATCATGCCTAGACAAATTTTTTTTAAGCCGCTTCAAAAAAGAAATAGTCTCATCACCTAACTCTCTGAAAGTAGTAAAACCCAAAGTACCAAAATTATAACCATGTGATTTACAAATATCAAGATACTTAGTCCGCTTCTTCTCAATAGCCTTGGACAATGCAACACCAGCCACAAAAGTTTGCACACCCCCACCCGTAAAAGGAGAAATCCCACAACATAGGCAGGGGCTGTTCTCTACGGCCTTCGTCAGCGAGGAAGCCCAGGGCAGCTTCAATCTTGGAAGGTACTCCAGCCCTAAAGCAAATATCCCCAAAAGTATCTCTAACAATGTCATGGCGATGCTTTAGCCCAACCTCAGTCGCACAATGGACTGCATGATCACCAAAGGCATCCATACTCCTCCCACAACACAAACATGCGCTATCCTCTTGTTTTTACCTGAAAAACATATGTACCGTCTCTGGGTACTTTTGTAGTGCTCGTGATCAAAATCGAACAAGACGAGCCTAAACCAAGTCAATGGCCGTTCACGTCTTGCTTCGGTCACAGAGAGGACGAGGTTGGTCTAGGGAGGGAAACAGTGGAAGAAACTCGAGATCAGGTTGAGGAAGTGTTTCTGGGTGTGAGAGTTCAAGATCTCCGTCGTGAGGGTGACTTGAGATCTCCAAGGCTAGAGGTGCATCGAGTTACTCAGGTGTTTTTTCTATGAGGTTCTGGAAAAGATGTTCTTCCTTGGAAGATAAAGGGAGCCTCTATTTATAGTGTTGAACTCACCCTGATCTCTCGATAGAGAAGGTGGGAGTCGTGCAAGAGTGGAGGAGTGGAGAACATGAGTTGGTTTCTGTAACTGCTTGAGTTGTGTAGAACATGTCCACTCGCGCCATATTTGTATAACTGCCCATCATCTCCATCAGTTTCTTTCAACTGCCGTAGACCGCCAGACCAATACCCCTAAAGTTATCCCCCCGTGTGAAGTTTTGATATCTCGAGTGGTATGCAAATATTGCATGGTTGTATTGAGTTTGAGTAGGCTTGTGTGGCTATGACTCTGTGGCCAGCGCGAGTGTGGCGTTTTCAGGGACATGTACAGTGGATGTGCAGGAGTGGTCTCGGCCGTTGGCCAAGAACTCGCCATAGCATAACACCTTGGCCTTGGGCCAAGGTTGAGTTTCATTAGTGGCGCCATGATTCATGGCGCCATGGTCCAAGAGACCACGGCCTTGGCCTTTAGCCAAGGCCAGATTATTGTGGCGCCATGGTCCAAGGGGCCACGGCCTTGGCCTTTGTCCAAGGCCAACTCGATTGTGGCGTACTTGTGCACTTGTGTTATGGCGTATGCGTGCGCTTGCGCTATGGCGTATGTATGCGCTTGTACTACAACGTGCTTCAAGTCATGGCGTGCTTATCCATGGTACATCAGACCATTCTGTGTTTAGAGTATGGTCTGCTTAAGCCTGTTTAGGCTGTTGCATGCCTCTCAGAGAGCTCTAGACAGGCCTAGAGCTTTGGTACTTCTGAGGTTTTCATTAAGACTCAGATGTTGAGTCATATTTTGAGAAGAAATCCGTGAGGTTGTGTCTCTATCTTGACCGAGATTAGTCGAGGGCCTGAGGTCTTTAAATATCGAGGAGGAAACCTGAGAGGGTGCGTCTCCGTCTTGACCGAGATTAGGCGAGGGCCTGAGGTCTTTAAATATCGAGGAGGAACCCGAGAGGGTGCGTCTCCGTATTGACCAAGATTAGGCGAGGGCCTGAGGTCTTTTAAATATCGAGGAGGAAACCCGAGAGGGTGCGTCTCCGTCTTGAACGAGATTAGGCGAGGGCCAGAGGTCTTTAAATATCGAGGAGGAAACTCGAGAGGGTGCGTCTCCGTCTTGACCGAGATTAGGCGAGGGCCTGGGGTCTTTAAATATCGAGGAGGAAACCCGAGAGGGTGCGTCTCTATCAATTCTCCACCATAGCACTGGTGAGCAATTTAGTTCTGATGTCGAGGAACTCGAAGCGATGTCGACATGAAGTAAATTGGTGGTTTTATGTGTTGGTGGGATGAATAGGCAATCACACTACCATATCATTCTCTCCACTCGGAAGCTATAAGAGGGAACTCGTAGAGCTATAGAGATCTGCCTGAGTAGGCAATCGCTTCTTGGCAAGGTATAACAGAAGGAGATTTTACGATTTTATCCCTTCTCCATTTTTCACCATCTACATTAAGTCCCCTGGTTAGTGTGGAACAGTAATGTTTCATATTAAGCACCAGATGGTGAGAGCAGTTCTACCAATTTTAGGTTTTCTTATATTACCAATACTAGCAGGGCTCTATGGAGGATTAAACCCTAATATAAGAGACCATGAAGCAGAACAGGATATAAGTTTGCATATAAACACGGATGTGCTAGAAGAGTCGGCTGATCAAAGGATATATGTATATTTTTGGTGATGAGGATGGGACGGACATGTGGGAGGGGCCATGGACATAGCGCCATGGCCATGGAATTATAACAACCTAGGTAGGAAGCAGGCCATCCCATGGCGCCATGGGATTATGACCATGGCGCCGAGGCTTCATGTTTGGCGGTCGGACACGTACGTCCGTGGCGCCATGGCCACGGCCTGTGCGTCGTGTTTTTATTATTTTATTTTTGTATCAGTATGTGTGTGGCGCCATGGGCTTCACGGGCCACAACCTTTGCGGCGCCACAAGCTTCTGTGGCGCCGTGGATTTTCTAGGGAAGGGCATGCTACGCCTAGCGAGATTCCCAGTATTATGTATGTGAATACATACTTAGGCTAGGATTTATCCAAGAAAATAAAAAGAAAGGAGTGGTTTAACCCGTTTTAGCAGAGAACTTTTCCTCATTCCTTCGTTGTCGTGATAGGTCCTTGTTTCTCCCTGATCGTCTCCGTTTGGCGGGTGGTTCTGCAATCAGCTGATTTCCAGAGCAGCGCCTTTGGTGTAAGCTCGGGAGGCGTACTTTCCAGTAAGCAAGACGCGACCATTGGTGTTCAGAGTTGAATCCGTAGTATTGAGCGAGGTGGAGCACCGATGCGTTACGAAACAATGACCGGTAACCGGCAGCAGCAGTCGGTAGAGATAGATACCAGGGGAGTCGATTGTATTATTTTTTCTTAGTATAGGTCTGAGCGTCTCCTGTTTTGGTGTAGAACATGTGTCATCCCGTCTTATATATCCTCTTAACGTGTTTATTGTGGGGATCCCATACTCTCGGTATCCCCTTATAGAGAATTCCACCAAAGCACGATGATTGCGCCAAGTCCCCAGTCGTTGAAGAGGGTGTTGGAGTTAAAATAGGTGAACTACTTGATGAAGATGTTTACCTCGCCGTCTTTACTGAGTAATAAAGCTCTATGAGGTGTGGCGCCATGAGGTGTAGCTCCATGAGGTGTGGCGCCATGGACTTGGTAGCGCCGTGGATGCTGGCGCTATGAGCTTTGCGCCATAGCCTATAAGCTCAGCACAAACCCTTCACCAGAACCGCAACAACACTCCTGCTAGTAGCCCCCAGAGCCATGGCATGAACTGAACTGGTGGTTCAGTCATTTGATCAAACACCTGGTGGGTGTAAACTGCTCTCAGCAAATTTGAGTTGGATTTGTATTTCTGAACCCTCAAAATTTCCTCCCCTGCAATAATATACCATTCACAACACACACACACACACACAATCACAATACTTAGATTTCATTCAAAGACACTGAATGATCCATCAATCTCCTCTATTTATTTCACGGCAGAAGTACAAACCCTTTCATTCACTGTATTCTCTTGACCATAACTGAAATCAATCTCTTATCATTCTTCTCTCTGTTGTATTCGAATCCCTAGCTATCTCTTAATTGAATTTGAGCAACACTTGGAAACCTAACTTACCGGCGGCACTCAAACAGCAGCAGCTCGATCTTCAGTTTCTCTGTCCGTTTTACGTCCAAATTGAACTCTACACCGAATTTCATCTCGAACCCATTCTTTAGATTTGACAGACGACCCTCTGAACAGCGGCAATTGTGCAGTGTAGAAAGCTATCTCTGAACTGATGGAAAAACTGGACTGAAAAAAAATTGGATCTGTTTTAAGTCAAACAGGAGGGTGCCCCTTATCGAACTGCAGAGGCTGGCTGGAACCTGGCTGCCTCCAATTGGTGATTTTTTTTCATCTGCAGTTCTGTTTTTCGTCGGCAGTTCTTTTTTTCGCCTTTTTTATTTTTTATTTTTTTTCTCCGGCAGTTCTGTTTTTCGCCATTTTGAGAGAGTTAGAAACAAGGACTTACCTCCCCCCCACTTGAACTCCACATTGTCCTCAATGTAGATTGACTCGTCCAATGGAATTCAAATGCGGGTGGATATCCCGTGGGTTGACTCCCACAAAGCGAAATCGAATGGGTTGACTCCCATTAAGCACCATCTTTGTCTCTCTGCGAAAAGAACAAACAAAATAGTAAAATTAGATACAAACAATGGGTTGCCTCACACCTAGCGCTTGGTTTAACGTCATCAGTCTGACTTGCAAGATTGATTTCCCGTACACCAATAATCTGAAAATCTGGGGATCCGTCCAAACGACAATCTGCAATTCTAGTAACAAACTCAGAAAGATATTAGCATACATAAGCACCAGTGAAGCTATTAATTTATGAAAGCCACCCCCACACTTGAACTTTTCTCCACTTGGACGTGGATAAAGAACATAAAATAAGAGTACTTCTTCGGGTTCCTCCCGGTAAACATGCTCAATGCTAGAATCAAGCATGTGTAATGGAGTTTACTTTGAAGCAAAATAATCTATAAGAACAATAGAAGCACAAATATCCAATCGTAGGTGAGGTTTTTTCTTAAAAGTTGAGGAAACAACTCTTTGAGAAACTACTTCAATTAGGGGAGGAGGATCATAAGAATTAGAATTATGTAAAGGATTAGACAAACCTTCCAAAATTTCTTGTAGTACGGGATCCTCAGTATTTTGAAAAAAATCTAATGAACTATTTACCTCAAGTGTATCGTGATCCTCAACCAAATTTTTCAAAAATCACTCTTCATCAGTTTCTGTCTCAACTGAAATCTCAGCTTTAACGTCTTCATCATGGTCCATGGAAATCTCGATTGGTTCCTCAACGATATCTTTCAATTCAGTTTCATTCTCAATTATTCTTTCATCATCCTCATCATCAGAATCGTCATTGACATATTGTGGATCATCACAACGTCGTCGAAGTTCTGCATGTATGATTCTACTAATCTCCTCGACAATTTCTTCTGGTGCTCCATCATCTTCCAGCTGATAAAGTTTTTTCGAGAGTTTTCTTACGTTTACACGTTTCCCAACATTACTCACAACAGAATCCTGAGAAAACAACTCTTCCCGTTGAATGGGTGAATGATCATAAATACAATCAGGAGTTGGTTCAGGTATCCTGTAATAAGATTTGGTTGGTGTAACGTTCTCTATATTACGTTCAAGCTGTTCTAGTTCACGTCGCATATCTTGTAGTCCATCTAAGATCTGCATACAACTAGAGTAGAGCCAATTAGAAGTATAACTGTCCCACCGTCCTTGTGGTTGTTCACTTACATACCCACCCGAAGGTTGAAATGTCTGAGAATAACCAACAGGTTCCCTTGGAAATTGATCAAAACCAAAAGATTGATTATGATAATATTCCATGGGTGGTTGGGAGTTATAAAAAGATTGAGAATTAAAACAAAATTGATCACCATTATAATATTGTGCCTGGTCTTGTGCACCGTACATGTTATTTCCATAAGGAAACATGACGACTCACAAGAATATAATACATCAGAAAATAAGAAATCAAAACAACTAACAACCGCAATGCCTCCCCGGCAGCGGCGCCAAAATTTGATGGGTTGTCAAACAACAACAAATATAATTCAGTTCTTAACCTTCACAATATATAAAATAATATAGTGGTAAGAACAGATTCGATCCACATAGGTATTGGTTGTTATTTATTATTGATTTCTAAAGTAACCAGGGGGGGATGTTTGTGCAATAAAAGTAAATTAAAATTAATGTGAAATAATATTAAAAATAATCAGGAGAAGAGAATACTGGTTAAGGGTTCATCTTCAATCACATAACATGCACTATATGAATAATATTTGGAGTTTCTATTTAATCTCTCATCATCAAAAGCCCTAGAATACATCATCGCGAAGATATCCCGTAATTTCATAATGTCATCACACACCATAACGATGAATGTGTGAATTCTACGTAGAGAATAACTCAACACATCGAGTAATTGAGTTCAACTCTCTAAGAGCATTAATTTCTGTGAAATAGGCTAATCAATGCAATGAACTACCAGGAGCAGTTCATTCAACAAAGGTCATATTCTACATACAATTCCTAAAAGCTATCACCGCAATCGAAATTATATTGTACTACTTGTGGAAAGGTTCATCGACGATTTCGTATCTCAAAACCTAATTCTAGTTATAGATATGAACATAAATCAATTTAATTTGCAACTTAAACTAATATACATCCAATCTTAATGCAATACATCAATCATGCATTCATACGCACAATAAAATAAGAACGATGATGAAAAGAATAATTTTAACTCCAAAATCAATCAAGGAGCATGTTTTTGATATCCGACTACATCCCTAACCAATATATAGGTTTTTTAGCTAGACATAGCTTTATTGAAAACAAATCAAAAATCTAAAGAAAATAATATAAAGCATAAAAACCCGTTGTCGCGAAGCTCCAAAATCGCTCCCAAAATCTGCCTCCAAAATCCTCTTCCGTCGTGAACAGTAACCTTGCGTATGCCCCTTTCTGAGCTCCCAAAAACTTCACGTAAAAACTCTCCTTCCGTCAACAGAGGTATGCCCCTTTTATATAACCTACAGAAACCCTTTTTCCTAAACCTGTCGCACTTCTGAACCCAAAACATTAACCCAAAACAGCAACTGGGCCAACAACTGGCGTCAAGCCCATTTTCTCGGGCCTGAACTCGTTATAAACTGAACTGAAATTGGACCTCCTTTAAGAAATTGGGCCTGTTTTAAGAAATTGGGCCTGTTTTTAAGGTGCCCCTTAACGCTGCGCTGAGGTTGGGAATAACCAGGCTGTCCCCATAAACTCTTCAAAACCAGTTGCACCCGCCTCCGAGAATTCTTGTTTGCGACACTTTTGAACCTTGTATTCTTCTTGTATTCGAGATCATTGACTCCGAGAGTTGCCAAGTGATGAATTGAGTTGTAAATTGCTTCATTTTTATTATTAAACTTCAAAGTACCTGCAAAATAGAAAACAATGTAAAATAAACAATATATGAGGATTTAGCGGACATTAGGTACTCTTGAATATGTGTTTTGAGCACCTATCACTTACCTATGCTCGTTCTGCTGCGATAACTGTTAACGAAGCTTTTGCCGAGGCCGAGTGCCATTTCCCTGGTATCGCTTTCCCGAGGATGGATGTCCCTTAGTCGTCATTTTCTACGTAAGAAATTATTCGAAATTCCCTGCTTCCACCTGTATTTTGACCTGTTGGGTGAATTCCTGGCCATTTTCTTGCCCCTTGAACTTGTTTTCTTCTTTTTATTTTGTTGTTGTCTCTTTTTGTAACTGAATGTAACCGAACGGTAATATTGTTGATCATGGGATCTTCTTCTTATTGTCTACTATTTCAGGCATTTCAACCTTATTGGGTTAAGCATTATCTTTCAATCATCCTTGGCCAGGGGATGATTTAGGACATTAACCCGGGAAAAAGACTTTCTCGCTAGAGGCGACGTGTGAGTATCTCTATCATTGGGATTCTTATTTTTCGCCTCATACCTATATATGAGGATCCTAGAGATGACCTGTGATCAGCAGGTATGCTCCTGTCATGGCAATTGTTCTGTTGCGCTTAGGCTGCTGGCAATTGTTCTGTTGCGCTTACATCGCTGTTACTGTGATACTTGTCGCTTTCCGAGAAAAAACAATTTATTAATATATTGCGTCGTGGCGTCCTTCGTGAAAAAGTAACACAATAGATGGTGGAACTTCGAACTAGTAAATCCTACTCCTTCTTTCCCCTAGGGGTAGTACTTCTTAAGGTATCGTGCATTCCATGGGTGTTGTAAAGTATCTCCTTGCCTGTTTCTGAGATAATACGAGCCCTTCCCTGCAATATCTTCGATGACATATGGTCCTTCCCATATGGGGGCTAGTTTACCCATTCAGTCTTATTTTGGTATATGGTGGTATCTGTCTCATTACGAATTCTCCCACCGTGAAGTTTCGAAGAATTACCTTTTTGTTGTACTCCTTGGCAATCCTTCGTTGATAGTTCTCCATTCTTTAGAGCACAGTTTCCCTTCGTCCTTCTAGATCATCTAATTTTTCGTAGATTAGATTTGTGGTTAGATTCTTCTCCCAGGCCTCAGTCTTCGTCGTTGGGATGATAACTTTGGTAGGGATTACAGCTTCGGTTCAATACGTTAGCATGACAGGTGTTTCTCCCGTAGCTTCTTTTCGAGTTGTTCGGTACGCCCATAACACATTGTGCAATTGCTCACACCATTTCCTTTTGTAATTGTCGAGTTTCTTCTTCAAGATCAGAGCTATGGTTTTGTTTGTGGACTTCGCCTGACCGTTGCTTCGTGGATATGTTGGCGTTGACTTGATCTTCTGGATTTTGTAGGCGTCGAACAACATGTCGATGTTCTTTCCGCTAAGTTGAGCTCTGTTGTCTGATACGATGGCCGCAGGGATCCCGAACCTGCAAATGATGTGTTCAAACAGAAACTTGAATACGTCTCTCTGATATGAGCGAGGGGTGTAGCCTCCACCCACTTGGTAAAGTAGTCGGTGGCGACTATTAGGAACCTTCGGTTGCGGGACCCTGCTACCAATGGACCCACTATGTCGACGGCCTACTTCGCGAATGGCCAGGGACTCAACACCGCATTCAGGTCCGCTGGTGCTTTGAATTTTCTTGCAAACTGCTGGCAGGCAATACATCGTCTCGCCATCTCCAATGCATCTCTGTTCATGCTCGACCAGTAGTATCCTTGTAGTCGAGCTTTCTGCGCCAGAGATCTCATGCCGCTGTGGTTGCCCGCGTCTCCATAATGTATGTCTTTCAAAATGTGTAATCCTTCTTCCTTCGTGATGCATCTGAGCAATGGTCCTAGGAACGTAGATTTGTAGAGGATGCCTTTCCGGAGGTGATATCTTGTCGCTCTTGAGATGATCTTCCCGGCGTACTTGGTATCTTCGGGCAATGTTTCGTTGTTTAAGTATTGATGAAGGGGTACTCTCCAGTCGTCCTCTATCTCGTTGACTTCTGTGTTGGGTGGGCTGGATACTCCTTCCACGTCTATGGCTTCTTCTCCCGTGGTTTCAGTATCCATCGATGGTTCATACACTCTTCCTACCTTGATGGATGTGACACTGGGATCTCGTAGCATAGATGATATATATGCCAATGCATCTGCATGTCTATTGTCCTTCCTCGTTATGTGCCTGTAGGTTACCTTTTCAATCTTCGCTGTGAGTTCTTGCGCTAACTTCAAGTATGCGGCGAGGCATAAATCCAGAGTTTGGTATTTGAGTTCGATTTGCCTGATGACGAGTTGTGAGTCGCTTGTAATCCTGACGTCTGTGATGCCTAACTCGATTATCAGCCGTAGTGCGTGGATCACTGCTTTGTACTCAACAATGTTGTTTGTGTACTCTTCAAATTCTAACCTGAATGCATGTAGGATCTTGTCTCCTGTTGGTGTGGTTATTACGATTCCTATCCTTGCGCCTTCTTTGTTGGAAGACCCATCCACGAACATTTCCCACCTTCGAGAGTTGACTGATTCCAGCAGATCATCATAAGTATTTTCTTTGTCTTCCTCAGCTCCCGGTATGTCATCTATTTCTTCTTCGTCTTTGAGGGGTAAGTCCGCCAAGAAGTCTCCTAACACCTATGATTTCTCCAACGTTCGAGGTTCGAATATGATTTTGAACTGCGTCACTTGTGCATTCCATTTGGCTATACGCCCTACTCTGTCTGAGTTTGGAGGAGTTGGCCAATTGGTGCCTTCGTCAGTACTCTCACCATATGCGCGTTGAAATAGGTTCGCAGTTTTTGTGTTGCAAACACGAGTGCTAGGATGATCTGCTCTATCTTCTTGTAGTTTCTTTCAGCTTGGTACAGAGTTTTGCTGATGTAGTAGATGGGTATCTCTCCCTTCTTGTTTGTCCGAACTAGGACCGCGCTGATTGCGCAGCTGGTCGCCGCCAAGTATAAAGTTAATACCTCATCTTTTTCTATACTTTGTAACGTCGGTAGGGTTGTCAGGTGCTCTTTAATCTTTTCGAAAGCCTGCTGGCAGTCTTCTGTCCACGCGAACCTGCAATCTTTCCTTAATGTGGAGAAAAAATCCTTGCATCTATCTGATGATCTAGCTATGAATCTTCCCAGCGCCACCAGTCTTCCGCTCAGCCTTTGAACGTCCTTCAGGTTCTTTGGTGACGGCATGTCCACCACAGCTCTGACTTTCTCTGGATCAACCTCGATTCCTTTTTTGGTGACCAAGTATCCTAAGAATTTTCCGGAGGTTACCCCGAAGGTACACTTCTCCGGATTTACCTTCATCTTGCAATTTCTCATGGATTTGAATATCTCTCTGAGGTCCGCCAAATGATCTTGTGATTTTAGACTTTTGACGAGCATGTCATCAACGTAAACCTCCAAGTTCTTTCCAATCCATTGTTTGAATATTTTGTCCACCAGTCTTTGATATGTGTCTCCTGCGTTTCTCAGTCCGAAGGGCATTCTTGTGTAGCAATATAACCCCCTCGGAGTGAAAAAGGCTGTATGTTCTTGATCTTCTTCGGCCAGGGCTATTTGATTATACCCCGAATATCCGTCCATAAATGACAGTAGTTCGTGGCCAGAAGTCGCGTCGACCAACTGGTCTATGCTTGGCAAGGGATAAATATCCCTCGGGCAAGCTTTGTTGAGATTGCTGAAGTCGATGCAGATTCTGACGCCTCTGTTCTTCTTTGGTACTATTACCATATTCGATACCCAAGTTGGGTACATTACTTCTCTGATGAATCCAGCATCCATCAGCTTTTGGAGCTCCTTTTCCATTGCTTCGTGGTATATAAGAACCACCTTCCTTATTCTTTGCTTAAATGGCCGCGTGTCCGGATTTATCCGAAGGTGATGGGCCACTGTTTTTACCTGGAAAAACAATGTACCGTCTCTGGGTACTTTCGTAGTGCTCGGAGATCAAAGTCGAACAAGACAAGCCTAAACCAAGGATGGTCGTTCCCGTCTTGCTTCGGTCGCAGAGAGGATAGAGGTTGGTCTAGGGAGGGAAACATCGAAGAAACTTGAGATCAGGTTGAGGATGTGTTTTGGGTGTGAGAGTTCAAGATCCCCGTCGTGAAGTCGACTGGAAATCTCCAAGGCTAGAACGTGTTTCGATTCTCAGGTGTTTTCTCTGAGGCTCTTGGCTGTTTCTGTGTGTTCTGAACGTTCTTGGACAGATATTCTGCCTTGGAAGATAGAGGAAGCCTCTATTTATAGTTTGAACTCACCCTGATCTCTCGACAGAGAAGGTGGACGTCGTGGAAGAGTGGAGGAGTGGAGGACATGCGTTGGTTTCCGTAACTGCCTGAGTTGTGTGGAACATTCCCACTCGCGCCATCTTCTCGTAACTGTCCATCATCTCCATCAGTTTCTTTCAACTGCCGTAGACCGCCAGACCAATACCCCTAAAGTTATCCCCCCGTGTGACGTTTTGATATCTCGAGTGAGTGATACGCGGATATTGCGTAGTTGAGTTGAGTAGAGTAGGGTTGTACGACTGATTGTCGTGACCAACATGATGTAGTGTCTCCTGGACACAAGTATGGGAGTGGCCTTGATCTTTGGCCAAGGCCATAAGTGCTTGACTGCGCTTTGGCGCTAGTTATGGTGGCGCCATGGCTCACGGCGCCACGGCCTTGGCCTTTGGCCAAGGTCAGTTTGGAACGCGTCTTTGGCGCTATTTATGGTGGCGCCATGGCTCATGGCGCCACGGCCTTGGCCTTTGGCCAAGGTCAGTTTGGAACGCGTATTTGGCGCTATTTATGGTGGCGCCATGGCTCATGGCACCACGGCCTTGGCCTTTGGCCAAGGTCAGTTTGGAACGCGTCTTTGGCGCTATTTGTGGAGGCGCCATGGCTCATGGCGCCACGGCCTTGGACTTTGGCCAAGGCCCTCTTGTTGTGGCGCCATGGATTATGGCGCCACGGTCTTGGCCTTTGGCCAAGGCCTATTTGTTGTGGCGCCATGAAGTATGGCGCCACGGCCTTGGCCTATGGCCAGCTATGTTCTTTGTTATGGTCTTGGCCTTTGGCCAAGGCCAAGTAGGTTTGTGGCGTTTTACGCCATGGCCTTGGCCTCTTGGCAAGGCTGATTTTTGTGAATCCATGGTGGCTCATGGTTTGTGGTGCCATGCTATGTGGCGTTTATGGCTTTGGCATCTGGCCAAGGTCGACTTTGGGGCAGCCTGTGCCTTAGTCGCGGTGTGAGTGCTTATGCTACAACACACTTGAGGTCATGGCGTGTTTATCCATGGTATGCTAGACCTTCCTGAACTTGGGATTAGGTCCGCTTAGGCCTATTTAGGCTGGTGTATGCTTCTCAGAGAGCTCTGGACCGGCCTGGAGCTTCAATATTCCTGAGGTTTGCACCAAGACTCGTATGTTGAGTCGTATTTAAGAGGAAATCCATGAGGACACGTCTCTGTTGATTCTTCACCGTGTACCATCAAGCGAGGTATGGCTCTGAGCTGATCAATGGGTTTAATATGTTGGTGAGATCATTAGTACTGCTCTATGATATTACCCTCCCCACCGGAGTTATAAGAGAGAGCTCATAGAGAGTTTGTTCGGCTCATGGAATGGGTTGCATTCTGAGCTATAGAGATGAGCCTGAATAGGCGACTGCCTTTAATAAGACATGGTTTCGAGAGTGTTTTGACAATCTTGTCCCTCTCTCATTTTTCACCATCTACAGCCACCACCGACGGGTCTATCCCTGGCATATCCTTCATTGTACACGCAAATACATCCAAGCACTCCTTCAGTGGCTCTTTCAGTTTTACTTCCATAGCTTCCTCCAACAACGTTCCTATCACCTCTCGTGGCCGTTCTTCGGTTCCGATGTTGATTTTCTTCGTTGGCTCGATGGATGAGAATAGTTGCTTTGGATGGGAGTAAAGTTCTGTAATTTTATTTGTCCCCGGTCGATGTAGACACCACCATCACTGCTGGGAGTAGTGATGCTTCTTTGGTCGCCTTGATTTGCTCGTTGTATTCCTCGTATCTCTTCTTTTTCTCATATTCCTTTCGCTTTCCTTTATTCTTTTTAAATGCTTCTTGGACCTCATTGTGATGTCTAGCTTCGGCTGCCTCACACCTTCGTGCATCTTGCTGGTCTCCTTTGATCTCCATTTCCCCGTATGGTGTAGGAAATCTTAGGTGCTGGTGATATGTCGACGTCGTTCCCCTCAGGCGGTGCACCCAGAGTCTCCCCATGATGGCGTTGTAGGGCGAGGGTGAGTCGACGATGCTGATCCTCGCCATGGTCTTCATAGGTCCTGCATCTACCTGCAAAACTATCTCTCCCTTTGGTTTCGATGTGGATCCATTGAATCCATAAATTGTACACGTAGATACGTTGAACGAACTTCCTCCATCTATTAGTATTTTAGAAACGTTCCACCCGTGGATTGGGAGAGTAACCACCAAGGGATCATTATGCATTTCGACATCCTGGTTGATGTCCTTGGTAGAAAACGTGAGTGGAGAGCCATACATTCCTCCAATTTGTCGGTTAATCTCCCATTTAATTTGTATACCTCGTGCTCCGAGATTCTCCTTCTTGTTCTCAAACTGTTGCATATGTCTCCTGGTAACGAAGGTTCGCTCTCCTGCTGGAACGTAATCATATTGAGTGACTTGTATCCTTCGGGGAGTCGTACCGTCTTTTCCTGTGCTGAACATATTTCCCGAAGTCTCCTTGGTTGATATACCTTTAAATCATGTTCTTCAGGTGCTTGCATGCGTCGGTATCGTGTCCCCGAGTCTGATGGTATTCGCAGTAGTCTTTGTGGTTCTTGGTTTCGTCTCTCTACTTTCCTCGAGTAGAGGGATACGGAAAATCCTGCCGTCCTCATTCTTTCTTCAAGATCTCCGAGAGCGGTAGAGTTAAGTTGGAATAGACTATATCTGAGTAGTCCCTTCTTCTTTTCTCCCCCGTCTTCCCGTCTTTATATCTGGGTTTCTTTGCGAATCCTGACGTGACGTCTCTCTCCGCTGAACGCTTCCCGGTCTCTGGTGCAGCTTCTACCGTGTTCGTTCTTTGTGGGGTACTTCGGTCTTGCGCACGAGGATTATCTCTCTAGATGTCCTCCAACCTGATGTACTTGTCTTGAATTACACGAAGTTCTCCCTCGGTTGCCGGTGTATGAGCATGTAGTTCCACGAAGATAGAAGACGTTCTATCTAGCCCGAACTTGTAGCAGTTGATGCTGATCTCCGGGTTGACCTTTCCTATGGCCTGGCACACCTTCTGCCACCTCTCTGTGTACGCCTGAAGTGTTTCTCGTAGCCCAATGGCCAATGCAAATAGCCTATCTAGCCCCGCCTTAGTAGCCTTGTTATACATGTAGGTTTCCACAAAGATATCTGATAACTCCTCGAAGGAGTCAATTGAGTTTGGTTTCAGGTTGTCAAACCATACCAATGCTATGCCGGTAAGGCTGGATGAAAAATACCGGCACAACACTATGTCATTGGTATCCCAGTAAGCCAACACCCTAAGATAGTACTTTAGGTGTGCTGCCGGGTCGGTAGTTCCATCGTAACAAGTGAAATTCGGCAATGGGCACTTCGGTGGTATTTTACTTCGTTCAAGTCTGACTGATAGCGGAGTTGTCCTGGCTTCCTGTATGGCTTCCTCCATCTTATATCCTCCTTGCTTAGACTTCAAGTCCGCCAACTGGTCCATGACGACCTTTAGCTGAGTGACCACTTCTCCCGTCTGCGGCGTGGCTATCATCTCTCCTCGTTGTTGGGACTGCATCTCGTGGCTTTGAGATTGACACGGTCTTCCGTGTGAAACTGAATGACTTGGGATGTTGTGAACCTCCCTCTGTGGTAAGTTGAATCTCCCTTGATACCCTCCTGGTATGCATACGGGTGGTGGTGCCCAAATCCAATTCCTTAGTGAAGAATAGCTTCGTGGCGCTTCAGAATTTACATCATCCTCTCCTCTGGTTTGATTGCTTTGGGCTCGCGATTGTCGTTCTCTTGCTTCGGCTCTTTCCCCCAATGCTTGATTCTCCTGAGTCAAGGCGTATAGAACCTTGTCCTGCTCTTTCTGGTCCTGGAGTAAGGCTTCCAGCTGCGCTGCTAGAGGAGGTTCATTTATTCCTTCGGTTTCATTGTTAACTTCGTTGTTGATGATTGGTCCCATTTCATTTTTTGATTCTTATGACGAGGTTGTCGTGTGAACTGACACCGAGTTTCCTGTTTGTTCGATAGGGGTGTGCTGAGTCTGGTCTCGTCCTGGATCTTCTTCTTCTGCCATCTCTTCTGTGGGTAACGACATTCCGTACAAAGGATTTCTGTCCACCATCTGCTCGTTGAGGGCTGCCGCCGCACTCCTGTGTGAACTCCGTGGTAGATTGATTGCTTCTTCTAGATCAAGATTGGTCTTCCCTTCGGCCTTTAGCGATTGTAACCTACTCCGTGTTAGCACGGGTTGTTGGCGGCTTCTAGTCATCAACGACCTTGCTTCGTTAGCCATGGGCTTTTCCACTCCTTTTCCTGTTGGTATAACAGAAGCGAAAAGACGACGTTAGAGTGTATTTCAGCAGCATAAAGCTTTTTCTATCCAGCTATCTCCTTAGGTAAGTCTGAGATGGTAGTGATAGCTTATTTCCCCAACAAAGACCTGAACTATTAGTAAAAAATCGATCTGGTGGTTTTTCAGTGAGAAATTCTTTTTTGATGGATTTGGAGGATATTGCCTACTTGCTACTTTTAAAACCAAGTTTGCTTCTCACTTTTAGATCATAGCTCACCAGAAGGTGGTATCAATCTTTTGTGCTCCTCCAAATCGAGTTATGACCAAATACGAAAGGCGATAAGAAGAGGAAAAACTCAACTGATTGGGATTCTTGTTAAAATCTAGTTGTATAGATTTATAAGGGACTGGTCCCTGTTTCTAGCGCCAAACTGTTGATACTAATTTTCCCATATCATACTACAAATAAATATTGTTAAAGGATCGATTACTTAGGTCGTTGGTGGCCTTTGTTCTTTAATAACCAGGGATCTGTTCAAGGGTTCGAACGTGTTATCGTTAGTTATTCTGATCCAAGTATGCTACCGACCACAATCGTGCGATCACCTTGGAGATGATCATCTAGTGATGTTAACTACAATACATATAACTGCAACGATAATCAACACAACAATTAACGAGGTTCAACATCTGTGTGCTTACGCCCTCGGGGATGAAATCTGTTGTTCTATTATGCAAAATGAATAAAGTTTTCTCTGGTTTACACTATAAGTCACTTCAATTTTTTATGGATAGATGTCTTATGGAATCTTGAAAGTATTAACCCAAGGATTCTCACTCCTAGCTATCCTTCCCAAACTATGCGACCCCCCATTGCTGCTGAGGAGAGGGGGTATTTATAGTACTCTTTTAATACCGCTCTTTGCTATCCTTGGTTACTTCGTTCTCTTGATGCTCCTTGGTCTGATCATCAATCCTCGGTGACCGCCCTTATCGTCCAATCCTGGCTCGTCGTACTGCTATGTGGAGGATCCTTGCTGTATCATTGCGCTGCCGGCTTCTCATTGGTCTAGGTTTCTGTTCTCCACCGTTGGTTGGACCTATCCCCACTCGACAGACAATTTCTGTAACACTGTCCACATCATTTAATGCGGTGGACAGCTGCTTGGCGTGCCTGCTTTCTCCTAGTATCATAGGTTGGTGATCCTTTAATCTCCTCTCTTGGATTTCATCATCTCATGATGAGATACTGCTTTCCTTGGTTATGCTTCTGTCCTTCGCGGCTCACGTCGTTTCTGTGTACGGTCTTCGGAGATGGCACCACGTGTCCATCCGAAATTATGTATTAACAATATGTTTCTCATCAAAAAGGGTGTTGATAGTGTATTGATCTGGACATTTTCCATAAAAAGACGCTTCAATCTCTTTAATAAGTTGATCAATATTTACTTCAACATATGTATTTTCCTCTATGACCTTATTTATGTGATTTTGAGACTCTTCTTCTTTCCTAAGATAAGTCTCCAGGTCATGAGAGATATTGTCTATCTGTTTTTCAAGATTGATGAAGCCATTAATTGACTTAATACCTCTTGGAGGAACGCTAAGGAGTTCTCGATCTTGCTGATATGATGAGACATGGCAGTGAATCTTCTGCATCATCATATTCAACATCTGTTAATACGTTACAAGCGTTTAGGCTTTGTTCCATAACTCACAATCCGCGATAAACACAGACAGTTACGTCTTTTATGTGTTCACCGGCTCTGATACCAATTGAAAAAGCAGGGGTACCGAAATACTACCAACTTTTCGTTTGGGCTGGTGAGTCTTATGGTCAGATCTGGACGATCTCAAAAATCAATATCCAAATCTGTATAACCTGAGTTTAGATCACAAGTGATCAGTCCGACACAAGACAATGGCTTGGTAAATCCAATGGATGGATTGGGGACAACGATCAGGTTGACAATAACGTCTTCTTGTGTTTGCTTTAATTATATAATCAGAGAATATAATGGGGAAAGTAAAGCACTCAAGACAACACAGATTTTTTTAACGAGGAAACTACAACCTGTAGAAAAACCTCGGGACCTCGTCCAGATTGAACACCCCACAGTACAAACTGTCTACAAACGCTAGCCTACTATAAGACTTTGGTCTGGGATGTAGTAGAGACCAACTCAAGACGGCCCTCCAAGCGAATTGGCTATTGTCGCACTCCTTACGTCTCTAGATCCCCCACAGATCATCACGCACTTGATTCCCCTAGCTGACGTCCTTTACAGGCCTAGGAGTTGCTTTAACCGCTGTTAAAGGCTTGTATGAATAATTCCGGCTTTGCAACCTTAATTATCAACTGTATG
>JAJJMA010052507.1:37315-52376 GCA_023529015.1 Papaver nudicaule | reverse complement strand
ATTTCGAGTAAGTAGTTCTTATTTCGGGGAAGCCCCTTGTCTCATACAGATATATATCTACCCTTCCTTGGTTAATCTTCTTCCGTTGTTTCTGTAGGGTTCGGTACCGGAGGGGTGTGATGGCACCACGGAGTCCCCGGTTGTTGATGTGGGGGCGACGAAGGGGGTAGACGAGCCGATTGGTGCGAGTCTTGAGACGAGGAAGGAGGTAGACGAGCCGATTGGTACGAGCCTTGAGTCGAGGAAGGAGGTAGACGAGCCGATTGGTACGAGTCTTGAGACTTCTTCTCTCCTTCTTATCGGTGCTCATGACCGCACGCTTACCCAGGTGAAGCTTGTTCGAGTTTGTTGGTATTTTTTTTTTCTTTCCGGCCCACTTTCGCATCATCAGTATCATCTAACTATAATCCCGTCTCTACAGGAACAGGGTGACGAGGGTCGTGTTGATGCTATCTCGGAGAACGTGAAAACATTGGAGAGCGGGGACGACTTGAAAGGTGACACGACTTCCTCCGAAGCTCTCGATGAACGGACGTCAAAAGATGACGTGGATACCAGTCTTCCCAAGGATACTGACGAAGTCGTTTCGGGCGACACGGAGGCAACTGACGGTGGTACGGACGTGGGGCCTCTCTATCCTGGTGCTGGGGTTGCTTTTCCTTCGTCTGTTAGTCGAGTTCGTCCTGGGTACGTCTTGGTGGGGAACTTCCCAGTAGCGAGTAGGTACCAGGCGCTATACACTCATATTTGGATGAAGTTCGACCATATTGCCCATGAGAGGGAGCAGAGGTTGCTCTCTGAGTCGCTAATAGGCGTTCTGTTGTCGAGGGTGTCCGAGATGGCTGCTCAATCCATTGACTCCGCATACCCGCTTGATGTCCAAGATTGGGAGGATTCTATAGCTGCAGCTGAGTCTAAGGGTTTCAATGTGGCTTGGCTGCGGGATAGGTTCGAAAGGGCTAAGGCTCAGGGGTCCCTGGAGATCCTCCAGGGGAAAGAAAAAAAAGTAGCAGAGTTGAAGGCCGAGTTGCAGAGAGAGGAAGAGGAGCTGGAACGGCTAAGGCTATCTTGCAAAGGTGGACCTAGTGGGGTCTGGAGTGATATTCTCGACTAGGTGTGTTTTTTTTTATAGGGTTCTTTCCCGAATGTTGAGTGGGATGTAGGTATTTTCTATTGATTGGATTGGGTTATGTTTTCTGAGGGATATTGAAATAAAATACTTTTCTTAATTAATTCCGCTGAAATGGAAATCCTATCTGCTGAAATGGAAATCCTATCTACTGCACGCTATGACGCGCTGCTTTGGAGGAATGAAAATACAATAAACAGGAGGCTTAGTGTCGTCCTCCCTTAGGGTTTTGGTGAAGACCTTGTTAGACCGAATTCGATCCCATAGCTGATATGGTCTGGGTTGAACCACGACCAGGAAAGAGTTCCTTCACTCTCTTGCCAAACCTTTCCATATATGTGACTGCGTCCTCCCCTATCTCTTGCTTGAGGTTGAACAGTTCCACGTATTCTCCGAAATCCGGAATGATCTCTAGGGCCTCGGGTGGTATGTTACAGGGGATGAGCTCGTCTCCTCCTCGGATCTTGTCGTTGCGTAGCTTGTCACGTACAACTCCAGATTCCTGAAGAGTTTTGATGAAGATTCTAATGGCTGTGCCGATGTCTATTGCGGGTTTTCCTGGGTTTTCCCCTCGAGTAGTTTTCCTCGTGGCGAGTCCCCAGTGACTCGGTGAATGTGGGTTATCAGATACGAGAGAGGTGGACGAAGTACCTTCTTGGTTGAGGGGGCTTTCATCGGCCTTCGTGTACTTTCTGGGAGTGGTTACTGTCTCGCTCTTTTGCGCAAACCGCTTCATGAATTCCAGGGGAAGTGCCTCCTGGTTGTTGTAGATCCATGGGCGTCCCAGCACCATGTCGCTCTCAACTACCCCCTTAACAATGTGGAATTCCGCTATGGTTGGAATCGTGGCGATTTCGACGGGGAGATCGATCCACCCGTAAGTCCGCACTTCGGCTCCGTCAGGTCCTTTGATGATGGTCGGGGCACGGACGGCTTTGCTCCGCGGGATGTTGGCGGCTCTGAGAGTCTTAACTGAGATGATGTTCACTGGGGATCCTGGATCGATGAGCGTCTTTGAGAATTCAGCGTTAGACACGCGGGTGGTTGTGAGGAGTCCCCAGCCTTGCACTCCTGCTTGTGGCTCCTGTTTGGGCATCGTCAGGTCGTTGACTTCTTTGAAAGGTAGGCGTTTCCCCGCTACCACCATGTTGAGCGCTGTGAACATGTCTTTCCGCTGTGGCTTCGAGAGACAGAGGGTCTCACATAGCTGGTACATTATCTCCTCTACTCTCTCATTCACTGGTTGTTCCGGTAACATGAATGCTCGAACAGGTAGAGGATTTTGATATACTCCTTCGTTCCCTAGGTGTAGTTCTCCGGACTCCACCTTGGCTTGGAAAATCCGCTTAAGGGTGAAGCAGTCCCTGGTAGAGTGAGTAGTAACTTGGTGGTAACGACAATACCTTGGGCTTGCGACCTCTTCAACTGTAGGAGGGCGTTGAGGTGTAGGGAGTGCGATTACCCCGTCCTGGATCCAAGTGTCTAGCAGCTCTAGTACCTCCTCCATGGGGAACGAGTAGTCTGGTACTTCTGATCTGGCTTTCTGCCTCCGCGTCTCCGGTTGTTGTTGCCCTCCTTGGTTCGTGTTATTGTTTGGGGTTTCCGGAGTTGAATTAGCGCGTTTTGGATGCGTTACCTCTGTGGCGCTCCCATTTCTCTTCCCTCCTTCGCTGACGGCGCCCATGGATGGTAAGTTGTTGTTATACTGTTTGTTAATTAGTCTCCTGTCGCCACGAGTGGCACGAGTCTCCTCGCTCCTGAGGGGTTTAGCTCTTTCCAGCAGAGCGGGTGCAGTGGTGGCAGACCTCTTCGCAGCTTCATGGAGTTCAGAAAAGGTCTGGAAGCGGAGGTTCTCCAAGAGGGCCCGATAAACAGGGATCATCCCGTTGATGCAAAGTTCCACTAACTGTTGTTCCGTGACATTCGGATCGTGGCAATCAAGGGCTTGAATTCTGAATCTCTTGACGTAGTCGTTCGGGTGTTCGCTAGGCCTCTGGAACATCCTGCCGAGGTCGGATAACGTTATCTGTTCAGACACGAAGAAGTACTTGCGGTAGAATGCGTTCACCATCTCGCCCCAGGTCCCAATGCTATTCGGAGCAAGATTGTTGTACCAGGTGTAAGCTCCCAGTAAGAGACTTCGAGAATTCTTTGAGCCTCAAGACATGGTTGTACTCGTGTTCCCCTAGAGACTCTAGGAATCGTGAGATGTGTTCGCGTGCATTCCCCGTCCCGTCATACAAGGAGAACATGGGCGACATGTAGCCTTTGGGGAGGGCAATCCTCTGGACTTCGTGCGGGTACGGTGGTTGGTGCTGGTGGATGGGTGACGTCACATCTTTTTCCCGGTTTCGTAGCATTCTTTCCAAGTCGTCTGCCGTGACATAGCGGGACGGTTGTTCTCCTCTCGGTCGAGAATCTTCTGGGAGGGAAGGCACTTCGTCATCCCGGATGTGGATAACCGTCGAGCGAGCACCTGTGGTAGCGGCTTCAGGGGTCTCCTTGGCTGGTGAATTTGACAGCTTCGAGGTTAAAGTCTTGAGACAATCCAGGATTTCTTTCTGAGTGTCGAACATCTTGACTTGACTTTCTGCGAGGGCGTCTTGTCGTCTGGCTAATTCCTCCATGGTTAATGCTCCTGATACTCCTTTTCCTTTTTCAGTGGTAGTGTTGGCTTTGGCTCTGGAAGGAGGGTTCTTGCTAGCGGTGTGATTCGGAGCACCAGAAGTAATTGGGGTGATGGGGATAGCTGAGATGATAGGTGTTGAAGAGGGATTATCTGGGGTAACAGGTACGTTGGGCGTATTGCTGGATGCAGGTGGGTTGGTAGGCGCTGCGTTGGAGGCTACAACACCGTCCGTTGAAGAGTTGGGGTTTTTGGTATCTGATCCCGACCTAAGTTCAACCTTCTTTGAGCAAGTTTCTCTGGAACCGAGAGAATGATCTCCCACTGTGGTCGCCAACTGTTTTTACCTGGAAAAACAATGTACCGTCTCTGGGTACTTTCGTAGTGCTCGGAGATCAAAGTCGAACAAGATAAGCCTAAACCAAGAATGGCCGTTCCCGTCTTGCTTCGGTCGCAGAGAGGATAGAGGTTGGTCTAGGGAGGGAAACATCGAAGAAACTTGAGATCAGGTTGAGGATGTGTTTTGGGTGTGAGAGTTCAAGATCCCCGTCGTGAAGTCGACTGGAAATCTCCAAGGCTAGAACGTGTTTCGATTCTCAGGTGTTTTCTCTGAGGCTCTTGGCTGTTTCTGTGTGTTCTGAACGTTCTTGGACAGATATTCTGCTTTGGAAGATAGAGGAAGCCTCTATTTATAGTTTGAACTCACCCTGATCTCTAAACAGAGAAGGTGGACGTCGTGGAAGAGTGGAGGAGTGGAGGACATGCGTTGGTTTCCGTAACTGCCTGAGTTGTGTGGAACATTCCCACTCGCGCCATCTTCTCGTAACTGTCCATCATCTCCATCAGGTTCTTTCAACTGCCGTAGACCGCCAGACCAATACCCCTAAAGTTATCCCCCCGTGTGACGTTTTGATATCTCGAGTGAGTGATACGCGGATATTGCGTAGTTGAGTTGAGTAGAGTAGGGTTGTACGACTGATTGTCGTGACCAACATGATGTAGTGTCTCCTGGACACAAGTATGGGAGTGGCCTTGATCTTTGGCCAAGGTCAGTTTGGAACGCGTCTTTGGCGCTATTTATGGTGGCGCCATGGCTCATGGCGCCACGGCCTTGGCCTTTGGCCAAGGTCAGTTTGGAACGCGTCTTTGGCGCTATTTGTGGAGGCGCCATGGCCTTGGCCTTTGGCCAAGGCCCTCTTGTTGTGGCGCCATGGATTATGGCGCCACGGTCTTGGCCTTTGGCCAAGGCCTATTTGTTGTGGCGCCATGAAGTATGGCGCCACGGCCTTGGCCTATGGCCAGCTATGTTCTTTGTTATGGTCTTGGCCTTTGGCCAAGGCCAAGTAGGTTTGTGGCGTTTTACGCCATGGCCTTGGCCTCTTGGCCAAGGCTGATTTTTGTGAATCCATGGTGGCTCATGGTTTGTGGTGCCATGCTATGTGGCGTTTATGGCTTTGGCATCTGGCCAAGGTCGACTTTGGGGCAGCCTGTGCCTTAGTCGCGGTGTGAGTGCTTATGCTACAACACACTTGAGGTCATGGCGTGTTTATCCATGGTATGCTAGACCTTCCTGAACTTGGGATTAGGTCCGCTTAGGCCTATTTAGGCTGGTGTATGCTTCTCAGAGAGCTCTGGACCGGCCTGGAGCTTCAATATTCCTGAGGTTTGCACCAAGACTCGTATGTTGAGTCGTATTTAAGAGGAAATCCATGAGGACACGTCTCTGTTGATTCTTCACCGTGTACCATCAAGCGAGGTCTGGCTCTGAGATGATCAATGGGTTTAATATGTTGGTGAGATCATTAGTACTGCTCTATGATATTACCCTCCCCACCGGAGTTATAAGAGAGAGCTCATAGAGAGTTTGTTCGGCTCATGGAATAGGTTGCATTCTGAGCTATAGAGATGAGCCTGAATAGGCAACTGCCTTTAATAAGACATGGTTTCGAGAGTGTTTTGACAATCTTGTCCCTCTCTCATTTTTCACCATCTACAGCCACCACCGACGGGTCTATCCCTGGCATATCCTTCATTGTACACGCAAATACATCCAAGCACTCCTTCAGTGGCTCTTTCAGTTTTACTTCCATAGCTTCCTCCAACAACGTTCCTATCAACTCTCGTGGCCGTTCTTCGGTTCCGATGTTGATTTTCTTCGTTGGCTCGATGGATGAGAATAGTTGCTTTGGATGGGAGTAAAGTTCTGTAATTTTATTTGTCCCCGGTCGATGTAGACACCACCATCACTGCTGGGAGTAGTGATGCTTCTTTGGTCGCCTTGATTTGCTCGTTGTATTCCTCGTATCTCTTCTCTTTCTCATATTCCTTTCGCTTTCCTTTATTCTTTTTAAATGCTTCTTGGACCTCATTGTGATGTCTAGCTTCGGCTGCCTCACACCTTCGTGCATCTTGCTGGTCTCCTTTGATCTCCATTTCCCCATATGGTGTAGGAAATCTTAGGTGCTGGTGATATGTCGACGCCGTTCCCCTCAGGCGGTGCACCCAGAGTCTCCCCATGATGGCGTTGTAGGGCGAGGGTGAGTCGACGATGCTGATCCTCGCCATGGTCTTCATAGGTCCTGCATCTACCTGCAAAACTATCTCTCCCTTTGGTTTCGATGTGGATCCATTGAATCCATAAATTGTACACGTAGATACGTTGAACGAACTTCCTTCATCTATTAGTATTTTAGAAACGTTCCACCCGTGGATTGGGAGAGTAACCACCAAGGGATCATTATGCATTTCGACATCCTGGTTGATGTCCTTGGTAGAAAACGTGAGTGGAGAGCCATACATTCCTCCAATTTGTCGGTTAATCTCCCATTTAATTTGTATACCTCGTGCTCCGAGATTCTCCTTCTTGTTCTCAAACTGTTGCATATGTCTCCTGGTAACGAAGGTTCGCTCTCCTGCTGGAACGTAATCATATTGAGTGACTTGTATCCTTCGGGGAGTCGTACCGTCTTTTCCTGTGCTGAACATATTTCCCGAAGTCTCCTTGGTTGATATACCTTTAAATCATGTTCTTCAGGTGCTTGCATGCGTCGGTATCGTGTCCCCGAGTCTGATGGTATTCGCAGTAGTCTTTGTGGTTCTTGGTTTCGTCTCTCTACTTTCCTCGAGTAGAGGGATACGGAAAATCCTGCCGTCCTCATTCTTTCTTCAAGATCTCCGAGAGCGGTAGAGTTAAGTTGGAATAGACTATATCTGAGTAGTCCCTTCTTCTTTTCTCCCCCGTCTTCCCGTCTTTATATCTGGGTTTCTTTGCGAATCCTGACGTGACGTCTCTCTCCGCTGAACGCTTCCCGGTCTCTGGTGCAGCTTCTACCGAGTTCGTTCTTTGTGGGGTACTTCGGTCTTGCACACGAGGATTATCTTTCTAGATGTCCTCCAACCTGATGTACTTGTCTTGAATTACATGAAGTTCTCCCTCGGTTGCCGGTGTATGAGCATGTAGTTCCACGAAGATAGAAGACGTTCTATCCAGCCCGAACTTGTAGCAGTTGATGCTGATCTCCGGGTTGACCTTTCCTATGGCCTGGCACACCTTCTGCCACCTCTCCGTGTACGCCTGAAGTGTTTCTCGTGGCCCAATGGCCAATGCAAATAGCCTATCTAGCCCCGCATTAGTAGCCTTGTTATACATGTAGGTTTCCACAAAGATATCAGATAACTCCTCGAAGGAGTCAATTGAGTTTGGTTTCAGGTTGTCAAACCATACCAATGCTATGCCGGTAAGGCTGGATGAAAAATACCGGCACAACACTATGTCATTGGTATCCCAGTAAGCCAACACCCTAAGATAGTACTTTAGGTGTGCTGCCGGGTCGGTAGTTCCGTCGTAACAAGTGAAATTCGGCAATGGGCACTTCAGTGGTATTTTACTTCGTTCAAGTCTGACTGATAGCGGAGTTGTCCTGGCTTCCTGTATGGCTTCCTCCATCTTATATCCTCCTTGCTTAGACTTCAAGTCCGCCAACTGGTCCATGACGACCTTTAGCTGAGTGACCACTTCTCCCGTCTGCGGCGTGGCTATCATCTCTCCTCGTTGTTGGGACTGCATCTCGTGGCTTTGAGATTGACACGGTCTTCCGTGTGAAACTGAATGACTTGGGATGTTGTGAACCTCCCTCTGTGGTAAGTTGAATCTCCCTTGATACCCTCCTGGTATGCATACGGGTGGTGGTGCCCAAATCCAATTCCTTAGTGAAGAATAGCTTCGTGGCGCTTCAGAATTTACATCATCCTCTCCTCTGGTTTGATTGCTTTGGGCTCGCGATTGTCGTTCTCTTGCTTCGGCTCTTTCCCCCAATGCTTGATTCTCCTGAGTCAAGGCGTATAGAACCTTGTCCTGCTCTTTCTGGTCCTGGAGTAAGGCTTCCAGCTGCGCTGCTAGAGGAGGTTCATTTATTCCTTCGGTTTCATTGTTAACTTCGTTGTTGATGATTGGTCCCATTTCATTTTTTGATTCTTATGACGAGGTTGTCGTGTGAACTGACACCGAGTTTCCTGTTTGTTCGATAGGGGTGTGCTGAGTCTGGTCTCGTCCTGGATCTTCTTCTTCTGCCATCTCTTCTGTGGGTAACGACATTCCGTACAAAGGATTTCTGTCCACCATCTGCTCGTTGAGGGCTGCCGCCGCACTCCTGTGTGAACTCCGTGGTAGATTGATTGCTTCTTCTAGATCAAGATTGGTCTTCCCTTCGGCCTTTAGCGATTGTAACCTACTCCGTGTTAGCGCGGGTTGTTGTCGGCTTCTAGTCATCAACGACCTTGCTTCGTTAGCCATGGGCTTTTCCACTCCTTTTCCTGTTGGTATGACAGAAGCGAAAAGACGACGTTAGAGTGTATTTCAGCAGTATAGAGCTTTTTCTATCCAGCTATCTCCTTAGGTAAGTCTGAGAAGGTAGTGATAGCTTATTTTCCCAACAAAGACCTGAACTATTAGTAAAAAATCGATCTGGTGGTTTTTCAATGAGAAATTCTTTTTTGATGGATTTGGAGGATATTGCCTACTTGCTACTTTTAAAACCAAGTTTGCTTCTCACTTTTAGATCATAGCTCACCAGAAGGTGGTATCAATCTTTTGTGCTCCTCCAAATCGAGTTATGACCAAATACGAAAGGCGATAAGAAGAGGAAAAACTCAACTGATTGGGATTCTTGTTAAAATCTAGTTGTATAGATTTATAAGGGACTGGTCCCTGTTTCTAGCGCCAAACTGTTGATACTAATTTTCCCATATCATACTACAAATAAATATTGTTAAAGGATCGATTACTTAGGTCGTTGGTGGCCTTTGTTCTTTAATAACCAGGGATCTGTTCAAGGGTTCGAACGTGTTATCGTTAGTTATTCTGATCCAAGTATGATACCGACCACAATCGTGGGATCACCTTGGAGATGATCATCTAGTGATGTTAACTACAATACATATAACTGCAACGATAATCAACACAACAATTAACGAGGTTCAATATCTGTGTGCTTACGCCCTCGGGGATGAAATCTGTTGTTCTATTATGCAAAATGAATAAAGTTTTCTCTGGTTTACACTATAAGTCACTTCAATTTTTTATGGATAGATGTCTTATGGAATCTTGAAAGTATTAACCCAAGGATTCTCACTCCTAGCTATCCTTCCCAAACTATGCGACCCCCCATTGCTGCTGAGGAGAGGGGGTATTTATAGTACTCTTTTAATACCGCTCTTTGCTATCCTTGGTTACTTCGTTCTCTTGATGCTCCTTGGTCTGATCATCAATCCTCGGTGACCGCCCTTATCGTCCAATCCTGGCTCGTCGTACTGCTATGTGGAGGATCCTTGCTGTATCATTGCGCTGCCGGCTTCTCATTGGTCTAGGTTTCTGTTCTCCACCGTTGGTTGGACCTATCCCCACTCGACAGACAATTTCTGTAACACTGTCCACATCATTTAATGCGGTGGACAGCTGCTTGGCGTGCCTGCTTTCTCCTAGTATCATAGGTTGGTGATCCTTTAATCTCCTCTCTTGGATTTCATCATCTCATGATGAGATACTGCTTTCCTTGGTTATGCTTCTGTCCTTCGCGGCTCACGTCGTTTCTGTGTACGGTCTTCGGAGATGGCACCACGTGTCCATCCGAAATTATGTATTAACAATATGTTTCTCATCAAAAAGGGTGTTGATAGTGTATTGATCTGGACATTTTCCATAAAAAGACGCTTCAATCTCTTTAATAAGTTGATCAATATTTACTTCAACATATGTATTTTCCTCTATGACCTTATTTATGTGATTTTGAGTCTTCTTCTTTCCTAAGATAAGTCTCCAGGTCATGAGAGATATTGTCAATCTGTTTTTCAAGATTGATGAAGCCATTAATTGACTTAATACCTCTTGGAGGAACGCTAAGGAGTTCTCGATCTTGCTGATATGATGAGACATGGCAGTGAATCTTCTGCATCATCATATTCAACATCTGTTAATACGTTACAAGCGTTTAGGCTTTGTTCCATAACTCACAATCCGCGATAAACACAGACAGTTACGTCTTTTATGTGTTCACCGGCTCTGATACCAATTGAAAAAGCAGGGGTACCGAAATACTACCAACTTTTCGTTTGGGCTGGTGAGTCTTATGGTCAGATCTGGACGATCTCAAAAATCAATATCCAAATCTGTATAACCTGAGTTTAGATCACAAGTGATCAGTCTGACACAAGACAATGGCTTGGTAAATCCAATGGATGGATTGGGGACAACGATCAGGTTGACAATAACGTACTTCTTGTGTTTGCTTTAATTATATAATCAGAGAATATAATGGGGAAAGTAAAGCACTCAAGACAACACAGATTTTTTTAACGAGGAAACTACAACCTGTAGAAAAACCTCGGGACCTCGTCCAGATTGAACACCCCACAGTACAAACTGTCTACAAACGCTAGCCTACTATAAGACTTTGGTCTGGGATGTAGTAGAGACCAACTCAAGACGGCCCTCCAAGCGAATTGGCTATTGTCGCACTCCTTACGTCTCTAGATCCCCCACAGATCATCACGCACTTGATTCCCCTAGCTGACGTCCTTTACAGGCCTAGGAGTTGCTTTAACCGCTGTTAAAGTCTTGTATGAATAATTCCGGCTTTGCAACCTTAATTATCAACTGTATGTTTGAACTGTCCTCTATCAGTTTGACATACACAAAGTGACTTCCTTCGGATTGCTCCAGGTCATATGGAAATCTACTTACAAGCGGGGGCTGACAAGTAAACCGAGTAAATTATGCCCAACTTGTCTCTACCTCAGTTGTAAAAAGAATCACTTAAGAAACTTATACAAATGGAGCTAACTAGGTCTTACAACACCGAGTGCAGTCGTGCGTTGCTTCCTTTCAACCCTGTGTGTAACTTATTAGTTCTTGAATGGCCTTATATCAGAAGAGAAGGACTGTATAATAGACAAGAACTTGATCAGGTTACCAAGGTTATAGGTTAATCCGATTTCAACCACTAAGGTCTCAATCTCCTACATGTGCTTCCCAACTCTCAAGAGAAGTCTTTATAGTCTTTGGGTAATTCCCACAGAGGAACTGCTACCTAATAGAGGATGACTATACCACAACAAACATTCACCTAAGAGAAAAGAGTTTAAGATCAATTCCACATAGAAATCTCACGTATGCTTGATGCTTGCGGTTTTGCGTCCCAAACCCTCTATTTATAACACTCAATAAGATAGGTTGATTAGGAATAAAACAACTAGTTACTTGTCCCACAAGTTTGGTAAACCCTAACTTGCAAACCAAGTAAACAAAGATTTATCTCAATTGGAATTCATTAAACATTTATCTGCCAAGTGTTTTGTTAGCTCAAAAACACTTCAAGATAGAAATCCAACATACCAGAGATAATCTTTATCTTATTGACACATTCAGAATCGTTAGATGGACCACATAAGATATTTCGTGATAACCAAGTCCAACTAAGAGATAAATGAGTCAGAGTTTAACCAGTGTGAAAATTCAGAAGAATTATCCACGTGGACGGTTCGCAAACCGTCCTTCTGAGTTCCGGCCAGATACATCGAATCTGCGGTTAACGTATAACCTAGGAGAAAATCCAGAGTCACTGTTCACGAACGGTTTGTGAACCACCTTAGTTCAGAATTAGGGTTTAACTGGATCCGCTGAAAGTTCTGGGCTGGGCCAGTACTTAGACGTGTTAGACGCCCTCAGCTATAATCCACTGGACTCTTGCTCAAGAGTACTCCTTTAGATTCAACCTTATCCTACAAGTGATTTGCAAGCAAACCATTGTTATGGAAAGATGGTATCGAATCTATCTCATGCATTCTTGTAACCTTAGTATTCGTGGGAACAAATACCAACATAACACATGGTAATGTAGACAAGAATACGATCTCAAGCGCTATTGGTATCTCTACTAAAGTAGCCTACTATTCCGAAAGATAGAATAAGTAGAATAGAAGAATTTCCATAATAGTCATACCTCCTACTAACCTTTTGTCGATGAAGAATAATTGATGTCTTCTTTGTCTTCACAGTCTTCATCTTCAAGGTCTCTAATACTTTGTCTATATCCCAATTCCGAAATCTAAACTCTAGTAGGCTAAATCAAGATTTTGTTTTGACACCTAAAACTGACAACTAGCTTGACATACCAACGCTAGTGGGTTTGACCGGACAATGCCCTAACATTAAGTATATCAATCAAGAAAACCCACTCTATTCTGTCAAAAGCCTTTGACATGTCTAGTTTAATTGTCATTAGCCCTTTTTTCTTAGCCTTGTTCTTCCTCGTTGTATGTACTAATTCATGAGCTATCACAATGTTATATGTGATCTGCCTATTTGAAAGAAATGCAGCTTGATATGGACTAATGAACCTATCCATTACTTTTTTAAGTCTACTTTCTAGTAATTTTGATATTATCTTATGGCTAACATTCATAAGACTAATTGGCCTGAATTCAGCAGCAGTTTTAGGTGAGTTGTTCTTAGGTATCGGAGATATAAAGCTATGATTCATCTGCTTTAAAAGATAACCAGATCTAAAGAAGGATTGAACCATACTTACAGTGTCCTAACCATACTTACAGTGTCCTCACCAATAGTGTCCCACATTTGTTGATAGAAACCTGGTGGATAGCCATCAGGTCCAGGGGCAGTCCAAGGCTGCATTTGCCACAATATTCCTCTAATTTCCTCAGCTGTGGGTACTTGAGTTAACATTATCTAGATCGGTAATACAAGGCATAATACTGTCAAGAAATTCATTAGCACTAGGGGGAATTGTTGAAACACTAATTCTAGTGAAATGATCTTTAAGTTCATTTGCTATCAATGCCCTATCAGTAAGCCAAGTTCCTAGACCATTTTCCAAACAGTCTGTTTGGGTTCTTTTTTTCCTGAATTTTACTTTATCATGAAAATACCTAGTATTCCTTTCATCAAGCTTTATCTTGTTCTCCTTAGCTCTCCGCATACAAAAATCTTGCTGAACATCATACCAATGTGTTAGTTTGGAAGACAGTTCATCAATTCTATCAGAGTTATTTTGCATTATTAGGTATATCAGCTAACTCCTCTTGTAGAACTCTAATATGTGTTTGTATGTTCCCAAAGACTCTAAAATTCCAGTCTTTAAGACTCTACTTCATACTCTGCAGAGATTCAGTGAACCTAAAAGCATCTGAACCAGATTCATTAGTACCCCAATTTGCAGCAGTAACATCTTTACATCCAACATTCATAAACCAACAATAAGGCTTCTTAGTATTACACATATCCCTGTCAGATACTAATAAAATTAGGCAATGATCACTGGCAATCCCTATAAGATGATATACAATACTATTAGGAAACTTATTCAACCAATCTGTTTGCTAGGCCTCTATCTAGTCTTTGCAGAATAAGATTTGATTTTTGTCTTCTATTACACCAAGTATATGGTTTCCTATATATGTACTATCATGCAAATCTAGAAAATTCAGGTGGTCCTTAACTCAATCTAGTTCATTTTGTGAAGGGGTATTGCCCTACAATTTTTCCACTCTGCTAGTAATAAAGTTCAAGTCCCCAATTACTACTCTAGACCCTTTAAATTGCCTTGCTAATGAAGCCAAATATCTCCAATGGTTCTCTACACCCTCATCAGTAAGGGCACCATACATGCATATGAGGAGAGTTTCATCATCTCTAGCATCAAACTTGACTAGACTCACATTAAAATTAGGCAAATACTCAACTATATTTAAGCTGATACCATTTTTCCATAGTAAAAAAAGACCCCCTAATCTACCTAAATGATTGGCATAACAATAATTTGGGAAATTATACTGTCTACAATACATGATCATTTTTTTGTCTTGATTTTTGGTTTCAGACAAAAAAACAATATCTGGGTCATTAGACCTTACTAAGTTCCTTAAGTGATATCTAGTATGCTTGTTGCAAAATCCTTGCACATTCCATGCTAAAACTTTCATTCTTCCAAGGTTTAGAGAACACAACCTATCTATTATAACAAATAGCTCTATCATATAGAAAACACTAAAACAATTTGTAAAACAAAAACAAATAACAGCAGCTGCAAAACCAGACAAATTTAGTTTGAACCATATAAAGACCAAAATAAAGAAATTTTTTGCAGCTAATTTGAAATAAAACAGACAAAATTTAAAATTGATTTTGGAGAGATATTTTACCAAATTTGCAGCACCCCTTTGACTCCTTTGATAGATTAATCCACCAGCAGCCCTCTCTGAGTTAGAACCTTTACAGTTCCCAGTTTCTGACCTCACAGGTATGTCGTTCAAATCTTTTTCATCCTCCATTTGTACATCATCATCAAAAGTTTGAGTCTCTGGATCATCATTGTTGCTTGTCTGATAAGCAGGATTATTGTGAGTAACAATTTGATTAGGTACAATAGCTCTAGGTTGACTGTTCTCCCCTTCACTCTTGTTCCTCTTACTTCTTCTATTGCTTCCATCTTCTTCTTCTTCTTCCCCTCCATTTGATTTAGGGATTTCATTCCCAGCCCCTTCTATTATATAGTCTTCTTCAGCTATGTAACCCCCCCCCCCCCCCCCCAGACAGTTCAGTATAGGCAGCCATACAAGCTCTCCCTTGCTCAGTGTTGATTTTCCAATCTTCAAAGAACTCATTTGTCATTGCTTCCACCTTAAGCTCCTTTACTATCAACGGCCAGATTCGATCATTGTGATCAATGATATAATATTCCTTGCAGATGTTATAAGGTTGCTTATCAAAATGATAGCGAATCCAAACTCTCCCT
>JAJJMA010052507.1:1471-37215 GCA_023529015.1 Papaver nudicaule | reverse complement strand
AATGCCCTAACAGTTGTGAGCAAACTTCCTCTCTGCAATCTTCTCCTCAGGATGATTCTCTTGTCAATATCCTTGCATACCTCAGTCACCGATTTCTCAGTTGGTAAGATGTTATCCCATCCTCTCAATTCCACACACCAGATTTGATTTGTGAATTTATACTTTTCAAGCTCTTTATTCACATCATATATCTGTAAAGCCAACAAGTACCCTTGTACAGTACATGGTGATTTTCTTAGTACCCCAGCTCTTAAGTTCTCATTTTTTTAATTTGAAAACATAAAAATCTCCCCTTTTTTGTACTTCCACTCTTTGATAGATCCTCAATATGTAGTTTACTTCTTCCACCACTTGTCCAAAAGTCACACTTGCTGGAGCAAATAGTTTTCCCAACAGACTTATGGACCATTCATTTGCAGCTTCATCAACAGTTTGTGCAGTAACAATAGACCTTCTTAGAGGCCTAAATGTTGAACCAAGAGTAGTATTCTTCATTCTAGCTGATAATAACTCAACACGATCGTTTTGCTCTGCCATATTGATTTTACTGGTTAATGGGAGAAGAGTTTGACGGCTAGGTTTTTTGGAGAATAGGTTTTCTTGATAGTTTTGAAACTGTAGGGTTTTAGACACTCTATAGGGATTGAAATGTATACTAGGATCAATGTTTTTCCTAATATATTGGCGCATAAAATATTACATGCCATATTCTGTTGGGTTATAATATTTTTGGACAAAATTGTAGGATCCGGTTTGAAAATTTTTGAATTTGAAATCCCGCTTTCTCTCCTCCTAAACTGTTGCCTGAAATTATGGTTATCTAGCTTGGTTGCGTTTTTGATTTTTTGGAAAGTCTTTGCAACTATGATCTCAAGATGAAACATGATGATGATGATCCTCGAAAGAGTACTTATCAATTTGAAACAACACTGTACTGCAAGTAGATATTCACCATGATTTGATGCACTTACAGTTAACTGCAAACTTTTCACCAATAAGTCAGGTTATAAGCACGACTGCTACTTAACTCAGATGAGGTATGCTGATGAACATCCCACGACTGGTAACCACGACTGGTAATCTACGGGTTGGGAATCAACTGGGGTATCCCTGCAAAATCAGTTATCCATGATAAGAAATCACAATATTAAACAACAGGTAACACAAAAAAAAGAAAGTGGTGAAAACTGGTTTGGTACGACACAACAAGGTCCAGTTTTCAAACATAAATCAAAGCTCTTAATATGAGGATGCAAAACAGATTAAAGATTAAAGATTAATCAAGCTGAAACATTAAATTTATCAATAATCAAAGAGGAAAAGCATAGAAATCGTAGGTTTTCAAAAGAGATTTCCAAAATGAAAAAAATCGCCTCTCCATTTTTGCTTTCTTAGAGCATCACAATCTTGGTGCCGTAATTCTAAATATGGGATAGCCCATCGGCAGTCATGGCCGCGCTATCCCATCAAACCCAAATTATGGAGTTTTTAACACCAAATATGGCGCAGCAGATAGGTTTGATGTGGAGATGGTGGGACGTGATTATTAATCACGTTAGTTACTCAACGTGATAAAAAGTCACGCAACCACGAAACGTAATTAAAATTCACGTTTGGAGAAGAAACATAATCAAAATTCACGTTTGGAGAAGAAACGTAATCAAAATGCACGTATACAGACTGAAAACACAATAAAAAATCACGTTAAGTTGGCATAAGTGATTAAAATTCACTTCAAGTTAGCATACGTGATTAAAAATCACTTCTTAATTTAACTCATATTAAATTCGCATATGGTGAATAGGTTTAGTATTATGGCTGTGTATTTTCGCACCAAATCCCATCTCTATGCCCATATATGGCACTTGGTGTTTTGGTGTATGGCTCCAACACTGTGATTGCTCTTAGGGCCGCATAAAATTTACATCATTTGTAAACGTGCATTCTCTGATGTAATAATACCGTTTTTACAGTCTTTTCTATGCTACAAAGATTGAATACTTAAACTATCTCTGTAAAGGAAAACAACAGGATGTCATGCCACTCATCTGGGTGGTTATGTGCGATGGGTATTCCTTATCAATACCCTTCGTTTTGGGTCTCAAACAACTTTGGAAGAACCCAATTACTCTATCTTTGGAGAAGGCTAATAATGGAATCGTATTATCTGAAATGAAGCAACAAATGATGGCCATAGCTCACTCGGGAACCTGAATTGCTGAGGGTTCTCTTTTGTATTCCAATTCCTTTTTTTTTTGTTTTGTTTTTGGTGGCAACTACTTGGAGTTGGTTTTAATTTCTGGAAATTTCTGGAGAGCCCAAGTAGGAGTCCTCTCTCATCCAGAAACCCGTCGTTGAATTCATCTATACCTAGAACCCAAAATAAAAGATTGGTAATTTGTGACTGTCGATTTTCATCTGATTATAATCTTACTATTTTTTGATGGCTATTATACCCTTGCTTCCCTATTTACTAGCACTGTACATCTATTAATAACTGATTATCCTATTTCTACCATTACTTTCGGTCAAGAGAAAAAACTAAATTCAACTGATTTTACGGTCAAAGAGTAACAACTACCATTTTCTCGGATAACATTCACATTTTTTCGGCGCAAATACCATTTTCTCCGTCCATTTTGTTAAATAGTGGGTTCTTCTTGGGTATCTTTAGCATCACAAACTCATGCTTACTTGTTGTACTTTTTCAAAGTATCAAGTAAGGGGGAGTAATTAAAGTTAAGAAGAAGCTTCGTATCAGGTATGAGTAGAATCACTTTAAAAGTTTTGATACACGGACTTTAAAGTTTGCTCAGATTCTTACTCTTTGCACAAACAACATGTGGGATTAACATATTAACCCATGTAAGATTAAACTTGTTTGAGATGGATATGTTGTAGTGTCTGCATTCGGATTTTTCAACAAGAGTTGCAAGGGAGAATTAAAGTTAAGAAGAAGTAATTAAAGTTAAGAAGAAGCTTTGTATCAGGTATGCTTACTTGCTGTACTTTTTCAAAGTATCAAGTAAGGGGGAGTAATTAAAGTTAAGAAGAAGCTTCGTATCAGGTATGAGTATAATCACTTTAAAATTTTTGATACACGGACTTTAAAGTTTGGTCAGATTCTTACTCTTTGCACAAACAACATGTGGAATTAGCATATTAACCCTTGTAAGCTTAAACTTGTTTGAGCTGGATATGTTGTAGTGTCTGCATTCGGATTTTTCAACAAGAGTTAAAAGAACACATCAAGACCCAAAGGAGAAGTTGTAGAATTCAAGAAATCAAGATACATCTGGGTTAGAGCTTTATTGTATATCTTTGAATCCATATGTAAATTGGTTTTGTCACTAAAATTGACAAAGGGGGAGATTGTTAGGGCATTGTCCGGTCAAACCCACTAGCGTTGGTATGTCAAGCTAGTTGTCAGTTTTAGGTATCAAAACACATTCTTGATTTAGCCTACTAGAGTTAGGTTTCGGAATTGGGATATAGACAAAGTAATAGAGACCTTGAAGACGAAGACTGTGAAGACAAAAAAGACATCAATTATTCTTCATCGACAAAAGGTTAGTAGGATTTATGACTTTTATGGAAATTCTTCTGTTCTACTTATTCTATCTTTCGAAATAGTCGGCTACTTTACTAGATATACTAATAGTGATTGAGATCGTATTCTTGTCTACATAACCATGTGTTATGTTAGTATTGGTTCCCACGAATACTAAGGTTACAAGATGCGTCAGATAGATTCGATACCATTTTCCATAGCAATGGTTTGCTTGCAAATCACTTGTAGGATATGGGTGAATCTAAAGGAGTACTCTTGAGCAAGAGTCCAGTGGATTATAGCTGAGGGCGTAATAACACGTCTAAGTACTGGCCCAGCCCAGAACTTCCAGCGGATCCAGTTAAACCCTAATTCTGAACAACGGCGGTTCACGAACAAGTTCGTGAACAATAACTCTGGATTTTACTCCTGAGTTCCAAAACATCAATTTGTACATGTACATGTACTCGAACCACAGATTTGATGAATTTGGCCGGAATTCAGAAGGACGGTTCCCGAACCGTCCACGTGGATATTCTTTTCTGGAATTTCACGCGGGTTAAACCTCTGACTCCTTTATCTCTTAGTTGGACTTGGTTATCACGAATATCTTCTGTGGTTCATCTAACGATTCTCAATGTGTCAATAAGATAAAGATTATCTCTGGTCTGTTGGATATCAATCTTGAAGTGATTTTGAGCTAACAAATCACTTGGCAGATAAATGATAAAGATTTCCAATTGAGATAAATCTAGGTTTCTTTGTGTGCAAGTCAAGTAACGGGTTCGTTTTACACGGGCACTTGCTAACTTGTAGTTTAAGAATCTAGTTGCTTTATTCCTAAGCAACCTATCTTATTGAGTGCTATAAATAGAGGGTTTCAGAACGAAAACCACAAGCATCAAGCATACGTGAAGTTTCTCTGTGGAATTGATCGTAAACTCTTTTTACTTAGGTGAAAGCTTGTTGTGGTATAGTCATCCTCTATTAGGTAGAAGTTCCTCTGTGGGATTTACCTAACGACTATAAAGACTTCTCTTGAGAGTTGGGAAGCACAGGTAGGAGATTGATACCTTAGTGGTTGAAATATTATTAACCTGTAACCTTGGTTGCCTGATTACATTCTATCTATTCTACGGTCCTTCTCTTCTGCAATAAGGCCATTCAAGAACTAATACGCAACTACAGGGTTTAAAGAAGCATCGCAAGGCTGCACGACGTGTTGTAAGACCCAGTTAGCTCCAATTGTATAAGTTTCCTAAGTGATTATTTTTACAATTGAGGTAGAGACAAGTTTGGCATTGATTACTAGGTTTTCAGCGTAAGCCAATCTTGTAAGTAGATTTCCGTATGACCTGGAGCAATCCGAAAGAAGTCGTTTTACGTATGTCAAACTGATAGAGCACAGTTCAAACATATAGTTGATAATTGAGGTTGCAAAGACGGAATTATTGACACAAGCCTTTAACAGCGGTTAAAGCAACTCCTAGGCCTGTAAAGGACGTCGAATCAAGTGCGTGATGATCTGTGGGGGATCTAGAGACGTAAGGAGTGCGACAGTAGCCAATCCGCTTGGAGCGCTAGAGTTGGTCTCTGCTACATCCTAGACCGAAGTCTTATAGTAGGCTAGTGTTTGTAGACAGTTTGTACTGTGCGGTGTTCAATCTGGACGATGTCCCGAGGTTTTTCTACAGGTTGTAGTTTCCTCGTTAAAAAAATCTCTGGTGTCTTGTGTGCTTTACTTTCCGCATTATATTCTCTGATTATATAATTAAAGCATAAACAACAAGCACGTTATTCATAACCATCGAGTTGGTTCATAATCTATCCAGGGGATTTGCCAAGACTTGTCTTGCATTGGACCGATCACTTGTGATCCTACTCCGGTTATCAGATTTGGATATTGATCTTTGAGATCGTTAATATCTTACCATAAGACTCACGAGCCCAAACGAAAAGTTGGTAGTATTTTGGTACCCCTGTTTTTTCAGTTTGAGGAGCTGGAATTCCTACAGCAGATTTTAGCTAAGTTAAAGGCCGCAAAATTTAAAGTTCTACCAATACAATTTAGGTCATTCAAGACAAAAAAAACATGATTGTTGCCATGAGTTCCTTGGATACTGGCACGATAACTTAGAGAGAAACGCCCACGCATAGCTTCCTTGTACATATGCTTGATAGCCTTCAAAATGTTGTAGTCCTCGGCTTCAAAGTTGACATTCGTTCGAGTCCATTCAGTGGCCCATCTGTAAGCTAGTTGAGCTCCAGTAATTAATCCATCTCCATTGGATTTTGCTGGGTACCCTCGAGCTCCGACACATTGCCCTGTGGAGTTCAAAGCAATTAGAGCAATGTTAGAAATGTTTGGTATCACAGAAGGAAGTTCACAAATTTTTATAGTTCAACTGATGTTTCTGCTCAGATTTCTTTCCAGGAAATCATTGTCGGAGTTACTGTTAGGATCATAGTAAAGATTTTTTAGAATGTGACCATCACTATAAATCACTCTATCATAGTCACATAAATGCTGCCTGATCTCAATGACATTGGTATTTGGTTCAGCTTTCTTGTTCTTAAAGGAATCGACACACCTGGCTTTCCATATGAACCAGTAGACCGAGGCATAGGTGTTAGCCTGGTTGTTACCCATCCCACAGAACCAAGAGTTTATCCAGTCATGAAAGTCAGTATTGTTGTTGAAACTGAAGCTATCAATGCCCAAGAACTCCTTCCAGACTTTGGAGGCAAAATCACAGTGGATGAAGATATGGGACAAAGTTTCAGAGGTGGAGTTGCATATTTTGCAAGTATGATCAATGTAGTGAAAATGCCTGGCAACTCTTGCATTTAGGGGAAGACAGTTGTGGGCACACTTCCAGAGAAAAAGTTTTATAGCTGGAGTAGTATCAAGCTTCCAGATTGCCATCCAATTCTTTTGGTTCACCTCCCATTTGTATCTGTTATCCATTTTTTCCTTGTAGACAAATTTGACTGTGAAATTTACTTTCTTAGTAAGACTCCAAACAATGGTGTCCTCATAATTGTGGTGGATGGCAGTGTCATATATGGCCCTATGCTCTTCAATGCTGAACCAAGAGTTGTTTTTAACAGTGTCCCAAGTGCCAGTAGCCGTGATAAGGTCAGCCACATAAGTGAGCTTCTCTGAGCAGTTCCCAGGTTTGGTTAGAGATGTGTTGATGCCTTTGATCCACTTATCCTCCTAGATATTAATAGAAGTTCCTGAGCCAATCCTCCAAATACTATATTTCTGTATGTTGGCAATGCTTTCTAGGATACCTCTCCAGATCCAAGAGTCTTTGTCATTTGGTGCTGTGCTTATAGTGAGGATATCCCTACTTTTGACATACTCAGCTTCCATTAGAGAGGCCCATAGGGATTCAGGTTAAGTTAATAATCTCCAACCAATCTTAGTTAACATAGCATTGTTGTTTTTAGTGATATCCATAATACCAAGGCCCCCATAGATTTTTGGCTTGCAGATGGCTTCCCAAGCTTTGAGCCAGATCCCTGAAGGATTTTCCATGTCTTTGCCCCAAAAAAAGTCTCTTTGCAGGTCATCCAGCTTTTTGATGATTTGAACTGGGAGTTTGAAACAGTTCATCTGATAAATGCTTGAAGTAGAAGTAATCCAAGTAATCATGGTTACTCTACCAGCAGGGGATATAGTAGTATTCTTCCAACCAGTGAGTCTTCCTTTGAGCTTGTCCACACAGGGTCTGAAGGATTGTATCTTGCTTGATGAAGTAAAAAGAGGGGAGCCCAAGTATTTGTCATCAGTTGGGATCTGTTGAACACCCATTAGGCTACTGATCTGGACACCAATTTCTTCAGAAGTATTTTTGCTGAAAAAAAACTCCAGATTTATTGAAGTTTATTAATTTTCCAGAAGCATTGCTGACGTTTTGGAAAACCTGCATGATATTCTGACATTCTCTCATATTCCCTTTGCAGAAAACCATACAATCATCAGCAAAAAGGAGATGGCTGATGGGTGGGGCTTCATTGCAGATTTTTATGCAAGTGATAAGGCCAAGGTTCTCAGCAGTAATGATAGTTCTACAAAGAGCTTCTATACAAAAGAAAAAAAGATACGGGGATAGGGGATTCCCTTGTCTTAGACCTCTAGAAGGTTTGAATAGGTTTGATGGGTGCTCAAAACACCTATTCAAGAGTACCTAATTGATACACTTATGTCCGCTAATTACTCATATATTCCTTATTTTACATTGTTTTCTATTTTGCAGGTACTTTGAAGTTTAATTAAATAAAATGAAGCAATTAACAACTTAACTCATCATTTGGTAACTCTCGAAGTCGATGGCTTTGGACACAAGAAGAATGCAAAGCTCAAATATTGTCGCAAACAAGATTACTAGAGGCGGGCACATCTGAATTCTACTAAATTACTGGGAGCAGCCACGTCTTAATTAAGGAATTGAAGAATTTATCGGAGCAGCCATTCTGTCCACATAATTTTACTTAGGGAAATTACTTCTCAAAGTGGTTAAGGGGCAAACACATCTTATAGGGCACCCCGGTTATTCCCAACTCTGGTCACGCATTAAGGGGCACCTGAAAAGCCCAAATCGGCCCAAATTTTCTATCTAGTATAAATCAGAAATAGCTAGGGATGAGCAACGGATGGATTTTGGAGGATTTGGTACCACACGTGTCCAGTCCGTCCAAATGGCGGATTTGAAAACTGCACCTATGTCCAATCCATCACCAGGCAGATTCTGGTTCAGCGGGTGGGGCGGATGAACGGACTGGATGCAGATAATCCACAGATTTTGTTTAAGTTTCTAAAAAAAAAAAACAACTCATGGAACCAGAACAAGCAACAAATATCCCACAACCTCTGAAACCCAATCAAACCATAGAAACCACCAAATAACGCTACAAGAAAAATCAAGAAAAAAACACCCTCTTCTACTGCAAAACCCACTACACTTCTCAGAAAACTCCTAATTCCAATTAAAACTAAATAAATCCCTTATTCACTGGAATCCTAGTTCAATTCGGAATTGAAAATTGGCAAAAAATCCCTGATCACAAGAAGATTGGAGATGTTGAATCGATATAGAATTGGCGATGAAAAGACGACTTACCGCTATTTCTTCACTCTAATCTCCCAAATACACAGAGAGAAACCCCCAATTTCTTTTTCTATCTAATCTCCCAAACACACAGATGAGAAAAACCTAATTTCTGCTTCTCTTGAATCCCTAATATCCGCTACTTCTTCACTATGATATCCCGAGGCTTAACCGTACACATTATATATAAAAACGAACTCTCCTATGATATCCCTGGTATATTTGTATAATCCCTAGATTACTCTTAAGGTCGGGTACCCAAGGGATTTGGCGGATTTACCCGTGTCCAGTCCGCCAAAATGGCGGATTTGAAACACACCCGTGTCCAGTCCACCAAATGGTGGTTCGGGTACCCATCCGCCAAAGTGCGGATCGGATCGGATAAATGCAGCGGGTACCCATCCGTTGCTCAGCCTTAGAAACAGCGTGCTGGGTTGGTTTGCTGATGGGTCAATCATGGTGGGCTTGGCTTGTCTTGGCCCAGTTGGTTTTGAAAGCTAATGGGCTTAAAATTATACAGAGAATTTTAGAAGGGTTTTTGGTAGGTATTTTTGGAATTGGCGTGAGTATAAAAGGGGCATATCAGGACGCCAGAATCGGGAGGAAATTTTGGACGAAAGTTTTGGACGTCAGGAGGCGAAAAGAAGGAGCTGCAGCGCAATTCCCGAGGAACCGCGAACAAGGGTTTTTATGATTTTTAGTATTTTCTTTATTATTTTCTATGGATTTCAATAAAGCTATGTCTAGCTAAATTTCTATATATTGGTTAAGGATGTATTCGAATATCAAAAACATGCTACTTGATAGATTTTGGAGTTTTAAATATTCTTTTCATCATTGTTCTTCTCCCTCTATGGTTGTGAGCCACAAGAACATGAACCATATGTATTCTCTCCCTATTTGTCACAAAAATATGACAAAGTTTTTGATACTAGGGTTTCAAGCCTATAAAGATAGGTCAAGTTAAGTACTCGCATACCAAGTTTAAGATGACATAAATAGGAAATCAGAACGAGGATTTCGAAGTTGATTCATCTTTGGAGAAATATAGATACACTTTTCTCCTATATTCCACATCCACGCTCCCCAAAAAGATTTGTTATTAAGCGCAAGCTCATTTAAGAACTCTCCCCCATGTGGTGTTATTCAATAAAGAACAACTACAAAGCCTAACTTGGACAAACAATTTAATGTTGAGGAAATTGAAAAAAAGTCCCTCGTTCTCTTGGGCCTTCACAATTATCCCTCAAGGGATAAATTTGAAGACCACAATCTTCTAGAAGAAATTCGATTTATCTATAATACCAGTATTGCCCTTTCGTATATTACTGCACAAATTTCTTTTGGATCTGAAATTATGGAGAACTTCGTCGCCGCTACCAGTTGCACCTTGTCTAATTCTGCTACCACCTCCATTAATCGCACCACCACGTCCAGCGCCACCTCCACCACTTCCACCAAATTAACCACCACCACTAGCAACACCTTCCCAAACAATCGATTTAGATCGAGTTTCAGTTGATTTCATTGCAAAACTTAAATTTGGTTCCAAAACCTAGTTTCCAGCATAAAAACAAATCGTCGACGCCACCAACATTACCACCACCACCACCAAAACCTCCGTCAGATATCAGAATTTTGAATATCAGCAACAACAGATCAAGAGATTCAATTTCATTCGTTTTTTTTCTTCCATAGATTCATCTTAATAATCACTCGATTTTCAATTTCATATAGAGAATCAACATCTAAGGAATCCAAGAGAGGAAAGCGATATATATGGTTAGTATTAAAAACCCTAGAAATTTCAATTTTTGTTTTTTTCTCTTCTAGTTTGATTATAATATCGCGATCAATTATTAGTTCAATTTCATGTCGTACTTTATCTGTCCCAGTAATTTCACTCGATTCTAGTTTTATTTGATACAGAAAATAACAGATACAGATGTGTGCCTGTAATTTCAGCCCTTATACAATGTTTATTTTATGTTGAAGCATAAATGAGCTGCTACTTAAGATCTTGTTTGCCTAATTGCTCTTGTAAGATAGTAACGGAGATATTAGTTCCATTGGATCTCTTATTCTGATGGTTGAACCATTGACACTGTTCTCAAATGTGTAAATTCTAGGCAAGTGTTGTGGAATGGATTGGAACTTAGTCGGAACAGTCATTATGATCTTGTGTAGTTTTTATTTGTAACTTATATTCACCTTATGCTTCTTCCAACTATTAATGGAACTTAACCTCACTATGACGCTGGCAGTCAAGATTTGCTATCAGGATTTTAGTGTGTAGGTATGTTTTTTTTGTATCTCAGTGGTAGATTCACTTATCATGTTTATTTACACTAATGGCCCAGGTGGGAGTGAAGAAAGCGGCAAGAGAAAACCCGAAATGATCACCATGGATCAAGATTCTGACATTGGTTTGTTAGTTTGTTATTTATAGTGGGACATTGTTGCTTGCATCTTCAATTAGTGTATAGAAAATGCGAGTTCGTATTTGATTTCTATTTTTAAGTATTTATTAGTATGACATTGCTCACATTTTCGATGAGTGTACAGGAAATGCGTTTTTTCGTATCGAATTTCTGTATATAAGGATAGTACATTCCCAGACCTTCGATTAGAATACGGGAACACATGAGTTTTTGTATGCATATTTGTATTTAAGGAGTAGCATGTTGCTCACAATTTTACAGTGTGGAAATGCTACTTGTGTTTGCATTTTTTATTTGAGATTAAGACATTGCCAACACTTATTGAAACTCAACATTCACACTGAACATACAATTATGTTGGTCTGTGTTCAGTAATTTATGTTTGTTTTATTTTCAGGTTCTGTGTGGTTGTCGTAGGAGAAGAAGAAATTGTTGACACTGCTATATGATATAATTGGACCCTTTGCTGAAATACAAGTAGGAGTTTCTTATCTTCTTTCTGTATATATTGTCTTATCGTACTTCTGACACTAGGTTCAGAATTGCATTGAGGCTAGAACCCGTCAATTAGTTTGACTTATGGTGGCGTTTTTCTCATAACTTCTTTCCCTCTTTTTATCTACATATTGAATCTATGGTGCAATGGTAGCACAGCTGACTCCATGTCGGAAGATGAGTGTTCGACTCACGCTAGGTTCACTCGCTAAAGATTGCAAGGACTTTTTCAGTACCTAATAGACAAGTTGGTTGCACTTCTTAGTGCCATCTTGACTAGTTGGCTCGCCTTTTTGGTGCCATCTTGGCTAGTTGGCTCCGCCTTTGGTGCTAACTGTGCTAGTTGGCTCTGTTTAGGTGTCAGATGTCGTTGGCTAGTTGCCTTTACTTTTGATTGAATGTTTGGTGCTAACTGTGCTAGTTGGCTCGTACTTCTGACACTAAGTTAAGAATATGGCTCATATTCCTTGTGCCAACTTGGGTAGTTGGTTAGATATCCCAGTGCCAACTTGGGTAGTTGGTTTTAGAATTCTTCCAGGTTAGGCTCCCGGACACCAGACTCTGGTGCCAACTTGACTAGATTGCTTAGATTCCTTATGGCAACTCTGCCAGGTTAGTCTCTCGGACACCCGACTCTGGTGCCAACTTGCCAAGATGGCTTAGATTTTTTGTGCCAACTGGGGTAGTTGGTTTCAGAATACTTCCAGGTTAGGTACCAAAAACATACATTTTTCTATATGAGCACACCCTATTTGAAAACCCCCTAACAAAGTTGCATCCACAACATCCACAATAATTAAAGAAAAAAGTTGTGAGTGTAGAAAATGCCTTAGGCCAATTTAGGGTGCTTAAAAGAAGATCTGTATTAAAGGGGGAGTCCATAAGAGTAAAGAATGGTCACAGCGGTATACTTCAGCGGTTATCACCTATAGGGAGATGGCGCTGAGAGAAGTTGGGCACAGCGACATACTTCAAGATAAGTGACAGCGGTACGTTATCGACAAAAGCTGATTAAGTTGGTTGAGCATTTAATGCTGAGCAGAACGGTCGGATTGTCAGAGCTGACTTGTTGACTCAGTGGAATTCGAGTCATCAATCTTATCCAATCCGGAGCGAAGGACGCTGAAGATGAAAAGGAAGGGCGCTGAGGTGCTGAGGAAGGACGGCGGTATTGAAGATATCAGAAAGAAGATAAATAGTGTCAGAAGGATTTGTACGTATTAGCTGTATTTCATTATGTAATTAGCGCCTATATAAGGCTGTATATGCCCACTAAGAAAGGGGTTGGAAAAGTGACTACTAGGGTTTGATTTACTGAGAGGAAGAGACCTTCTTCTCCTTAGCTCAATCTCAGGGTAAGATCTTGATATTGCTGTAGAGTGATTGTCCTTTGCAAGGTGAGATGTAAGGAATCTGTTAATGATAATCTATACATGAGAGTTATGGTTTACTGATCTATATGCCGTGTTTGTGGTTTCTACTCATGATTATGTTTCATATCTGTGTTCAAGTGTTGTTATGTATGTTAATGATGTCTTACTCTAAATATGTCTATTGTGTTATGTTTTATGGTCATTAAGTATGGGTGTATTGGTAAAATCTCTACTATGGGGATTTTACCAACTACAAAAGCAGTGGATATTCTTCATTAAACGTTTATACCTCATACTGATTAATTTGCAAAATAAGTTACTACAAAAATGTTGTGCAGAATTCTGATATCAAAAGTACATCAGTCAATTTTCGATTATCAATGTATAAGAAGTTGCTACAAAATGTTAGGAAAAGTTCTGTGTGGTTTTACAACAGTCAAATTTTTATTTATACATTTAACAATATCTAGTCTAACTTGTAAGCTAGGTGATGCTGTCAATAGCAAGCTTGTTGAAGGAGCTTGTTCAATGCCACAATCAGTAGCGGCGCTCTCTTATGATATGAGCGGCTTGAGGTATCACATCGTTTCTCAAATGAACCCACAATCAGTTGAGAAATCTTCTGCGTGAAGATAGAGCATAAAGACAAAATCAACAATAAAACTGGGAGTACAATAATTAGCTACAGTTTATAAGCATGATATTCGAACGTTCATCTGATCATCTTCATAAGGAGCCTCTGGTGTTGTAATTTGTGTAATCTCACTTATGCAAGATTCCACAGGTACTTTCACGTCCACATTAGGGTGCTGCAACAATTCATTACAAACCAAAGCTTTCATTGAGGGAGCCATAGCAGTATGCATTGATTCAGACGGGTGATTGCTCCACTTTGGACGTATTAATTTCAATTTTCTGAAATTAAAAGAAGATAGGAACAAGAAGACGAATGCATAAGCCATTGAAACAACCAGCAAAAAGGGAAGCCATTGAAACAAATCCATGAGCCATTGAAACAATGAACTTCACAAGGGACAAGAACAAAATAAGGATTCCTCGGATTTAAATTTCCAACCACCTTCAAATCATATGGTTTATCAGGCAAACTAGCGGTAAATCTTGGTAGCCTTTAGATCCCATGGGGAGTACACATCTGTGACTAACTATTTCTATCAGTAAAAACCTAAGCATCCTAACATTACGAGAAAATAACAGCAACATAAAACATATAACCAATCTACTCTTATAGTAACCAAAGCTCCTCCGTTTCTTAGAGATCAACAAGAACTAGACCACCACTAAGACTGTTAAAAACATACTTCAACTTCACAGTCTCATACCCCTCTGCTCATTATAACAAAAAAACTGAAGACAAAAACTTATAAACCACAAGAACATATCTACAACCGATCTAATCTTAGAATAACCAAATCTCATCCATTTCTAAAGGTACAACTTGTTATCATTGGAAATCAAACAAAATATTTCTTCACAAGGATAAGTGCAACTAAGAATACCACCATCAAGACTCTTAAAACATACTTCAACGTCACAATCTCACAACCCTTGCTCATTAAAACAATCGAAAAACTTAAAAAGCTTCCTTGAAATCAACAAAACAGAACAAAAAACATACCTACAACCGATTTACTCTTAAGACAACCAAATCTCATCTGATTCTGAAAGTACAATTTGTTATGCCTAGAGATCATTTAACATTTTTTTCAGAAAAATAAGCCAAACCCTAAGAACTAAACCACCATTAGGACTCTAAAAACACACTTTAACTTCACAATTCCACACCCCGTTTGTTCATATTCAAAACAAACACAAAAGAAAAAACTAAAAATCTCCTAAAATCAACAAATAAAACTGCATACACAAGTAGTAAGAGAGTTAGGGAAAAATCAAAACAGATAAAATCGAAACGAAACCAAAATCACAGAAAAATTCGTGAGATGATAAAGTAAAAACCCTAAACCAGTACGAATATTAACTAAATATGTAATTCAAAATCAATATGTCAGAGTTTTACCGTCTAATTTGTGATTATTGATGAAGATTTAAACCCTCAATCTTCATAACCGATTGAAACCCAAATTTTCCTTCTGAAACCCCAATTTTCCTTCTCCTGCTTTGTTCTTTTGTGATTCTAGGTATTGATTTCGAACTTTCTGATCCTTTTTACAGTATCTCCAACTTGATTTCGTTTAATTTCTCTTCGAATTTTCCTAAATCTAGTTTTCCGATCTGGTTTTCGATATTTCCAGAGCGAGAGAAGAAGACACTGATGAGAGAGAAGAAAAAATTGAAATGAATTCATTTCGTTTTGTTTTCCCGTGATTTTATTTTAATAAGAAGGGTATTAACGTAATCTAACACTCCGGGTTTTAGGTGAGGGATATTTGTAAAATGTGAAAAGGATAATATTGTTGGGGTTGATTTATAGGGGTATTTAATTAATGAACCCTTTAATGTATCCAGTTTTCCTTTGTTTACAATCTCTTTCCCTTAGCCAGATTTTTGGAAAAGAGTATATGATTTCGAGATTGTGAAAACCCTAAAAACCATATAATCAAAAGTTTCTTAATCGTGAGAAAAAACTTAACTTTTTTTGTAATATGACACAACTTTTATGAAATCACCAAAGCAATAAAAAATTGTGTTTTGCAATAAGATTGGGGGTAGACAAATCAAGTATTGCAAAGATCATTAATAATTATCTAAAAAGAACTTTTATTAATGAAATAAAGTAGTACATGCTGAAAAACTTTAAAAAGCATGAAAAGGCAAACTACTTCTAGATATAGTTTATATTCCTTAGGAAAAAGTAAGACCACGTTCTCACAAGGAATCAACTATTCTATTCTATTACGAAAGAGCATAGACCAGCTATGAGAAACTAGCTTTATTCAGCAGACTTGCTAGTGGAAGGCTTGTCACCTGTTTTCTTTGCATCATTGAAAACAACCTTTTTGCCATTGACAAGTTCTCTTATTTGTGTTTTCATGAGAATGATCTCACTTAACACTGCTTCCATAAGGAGCCCAAGCAAATCACAGTCTCTCATGTTTCTTTTATGTTGAGGAAACATCTCTCTGCAATGCTTGATGAGATCATACATAACATCACCGTTTTTCATATCAGCTTCTTCCATATTATGATAGCTATAAGCATAATAGCAAGCAACCTTAGGCTCTCTCCCTTTGATATTTGGAGGAGTTACATCTTCATCAACCAGAATTCTCTTCTTTCTACTTCCTGTGATGCTGTACTTTCTCGATATTTCAGAGTAAGAAAGCAAGAAAAACACTTAAATGAATTTATCTTTCAGGTGTTATGGTATTTATAAGTATATAATACCAGGAAGGATTTACTCAAATATTGCACACCCAGAGTCCCATCAGGTTTGCATTCTAAAAATTTGAGTAGTTTTCAAAAACGAGAAGTCTCATTTTTCCTGTAGAGAATATGATGCCATCGTGTGGATAAACGTTGCTTTAATGAGTTTTATGTACAGAAACACATTTATGCGGTTCGCGAACTGGTCAACGAACTAGTTGGGTCTGAATACTTATATTTCTTCATACCCAAAAGCCCAGGTTATGGACCCAGTGTTTTCTGTAGTATGGAGAGTCCATATGTTCCTCATTATAGTTTTTCAATGGCCAAAAGCCATTAAGCACTTGAATGGTTTTTCCAAGTGGTACTGGACAGATCAGAATAAGGAAGCTATTTGCAATACTAGAATTTAGTGTCGTGGTGAGTTCCTTGAGACTCACCATTTTTTCGCCATCGTCTAGACTTGCTGGATGACATTCCCTTGAAATTGTCATAGAAGTTATTGTCGTCATGGTATGACTCAGTGTGGGAGGAACTTCTAGACTTTTTTCTTTTGGGAGTGATTGCGCTTAGCAAAATCATACAACACCTTGTTTAACTCCTCTTGAGTGACCAAGCAATTAGAATATTGATGCTGGTTTCTTAATGGAGTGGTTGTCCTGTTCGGAGACTTTCCTTGTGACGATAAAAAAGTCATCTTAGTCCATTGTTGATCATTATGTCTCCGTTTTTCAGTAATAGTTCTGCCATTTTTCATGGGTGAAGGCGATATCTTGTATGCTTTATTTTTAGGGATCACCCGTGGATTAGGCTTGCAGAGTTCCGACACGTTTTTTAGTACAAGGTTTAACGTGTGTTGCAGCTGATCAAACTGCTTGTCCTACTTCTGATTATTACAATCTTTTTGGTAGTGTCCTCTCTTTTTACAGATTCGACATGTAATTTCATGCCATCTACCACCACCTTTTGTACTATGTCTATCACTGTTATCTGAAGAGTCAGATAAAGTAGTCACTACAGTCGTGGTGACTGAAGGTTTTGCCTTTTTTTTCTTAGTGACTTTAGAGAATACAGTAGCTCTTTATGATGCAGATGAGATACTTGGAGTGTGTGGATTTTGTATCTCATTCCTTTTTGAAGTTTAACCTGATTTACTCTGGATTCTAGACAGATCCATAAATTTCAGACTTTCTTCTTCAAGAATTCTGCATCTTTTCTGAGCATTGGTCAAGTGATTTTCTGCATCTTATTTACTGAGAAGTTATTGAATCTCCAAATCATGTTCTTCCGCAATTTATTTTTCACGATTTTGACTCAGATTAAGAGCAATTTCCAAAGAAGAATTTTTTCTTTTGAATCTCTGAGTTCTTGAGAAACAATTTCTAATTTCTGGAGTTGTTGTTATAGGAGTTCTGAGAATGAGCATTCACGAGTGAGTGCCTCATTGAGATCACTTAAACTTTGAATGTATTTTTCTCCCAGAGATACGTATTTCTCTGTTTGTTCAATATTGAGATCTATGGATGTAGGATCGTTCTGGGTTACTGCAACTTTTATGAGATTACCAGAATTTGTTTGAATCTGTTGAGAAACAGATGGAGTGGATTTCTTTAGAGTAGATAATCCTAAAGACCTTGAGTAGTCAAAGCCTGATCCTTTCATTTTGAGGTTATCTCACGAACCACAATAAACACGTAAAGTTACGTCTTTTATGTGTTCACCGGCTCTGATACCAATTGAAAAAGCAGGGGTACCGAAATACTACCAACTTTTCGTTTGGGCTCGTGATTCTTATGGACGATCTCAAAAATCAATATCCAAATCTGATAACCGGAGTCAGATCACAAGTGCTCGGTCTAATGCAAGACAAGTCTTGGAAAATCCCCTGGATGGATTATGGACCAACTCGACGGTTATGAATAACGTACTTCTTGTTTATGCTTTAATTATATAATCACAAAATATAATGCGGAAAGTAAAGCACACAAGACACTAGATAGTTTTTTAACGAGGAAACTACAACCTGTAGAAAAAGCTCGGGACCTCGTCCAGATTGAACACCGCACTACAAACTTTCTACAAACACTAGCCTACTCTAAGACTTCGGTCTGGGATGTAGCAGAGACCAACTCTAGCCCCCACAGATCGTCATGCACTTGATTCCCCCAGCTGACGTCCTTTACAGGCCTAGGAGTTGCTTTAACCGCTGTTAAAGGCTTGTGTCAATAATTCCGACTTTGCAACCTCAATTATCAACTGTATGTTTGAACTGTGCTCTATCAGTTTGAAATACTTAAAGCAACTTCCTTCAGATTGCTCCAGGTCATACGGAAATCTACTTACAAGATTGGGCTTACGCTAAAAACCTAGTAATCAATGCCAAACTTATCTCTACCTCAATTGTAAAAAAAAATCACTTAAGAAACTTATACAATTGGAGCTAACTGGGTCTTACAACACGTCGTGCAGCCTTGCGTTGCTTCCTTAAACCCTGTAGTTGCGTATCAATTCTTGAATGGCCTTATTGCAGAAGAGAAGGACCGTAGAATAGACAAGAACGTAATCAGGCAACCAAGGTTACAGGTTAATACGGTTTCAACCACTAAGGTATCAATCTCCTACCTGTGCTTCCCAACTCTCAAGAGAAGTCTTTATAGTCGTTAGGTAAATCCCACAGAGGAACTGCTACCTAATAGAGTATGATTATACCACAACAAGCTTTCACCTAAGTGAAAAGAGTTTACGATCAATTCCACAGAGAAACTTCACGTATGCTTGATGCTTGTGGTATTCGTTCTGAAACCCTCTATTTATATCACTCAATGATAGGTTGCTTAGGAATAAAGCAACTAGATTCTTAACCTACAAGTTAGCAAGTGCCTGTGTAAAACGAACCCGTTACTTGACTTGCACACAAAGAAACCTAGATTTATCTCAATTGGAAATCTTTATCATTTATCTGCCAAGTGATTTGTTAGCTCAAAATCACTTCAAGATTGATATCCAACAGACCGAAGATAATCTTTATCTTATTGACACATTGAGAATCGTTAGATGGACCACAGAAGATATTTCGTGATAACCAAGTCCAACTAAGAGATAAAGGAGTCAGAGGTTAAACCCGCGTGAAATTCCATAAGAATATCCACGTGGACGGTTCGGGAACCGTCCTTATGAATTCCGGCCAAAGATATCGAATCTGTGATTCACGTACATGTACGTGTACAAATTGATGTTTTTGAACTCAGGAGTAAAATCCGAAGTCACTGTTCACAAACCGATTCGTGAACCGCCGTTGTTCAGAATTAGGGTTTAACTGGATCCGCTGGAAGTTCTGGGCTGGGCCAGTACTTAGACGTGTTATTATGCCCTCAGCTATAATCCACTGGAATCTTGCTCAAGAGTACTCCTTTAGATTCACCCATATCCTACAAGTGATTTGCAAGCAAACCATTGCTTGGAAAATGGTATCGAATCTATCTCACGCATCTTGTAACCTTATTATTCGTGGGAACCAATACAAACATAACACATGGTTATGTAGACAAGAATACGATCTCAATCGCTATTAGTATCTCTACTAAAGTAGCCGACTATTTCGAAAGATAAAATAAGTATAATAGAAGAATTTCCATAAAAGTCACAAATCCTACTAACCTTTTATTGATGAAGAATAATTGATGTTGAAAAGGAGGGGATACCGAGATACACCACCAACTTTTAGTTTTCGTGAACCTAGTTGATTACTGTTGTTTGAACGATCTCAAAAATCAATATTCAAACAACAACCTGAGTATAGTTCAGAGAACCGAACCCTAACAAGAATGTGGTTCTTGTAAATCTCAATAGAGATGGATTCACTCAAAGGTTATGAATCAACAAACTTGCAATTACTTCAATTATATAGATCAGAGACAATATAATGCGGAAGGGAAAAGTAATGCAAGACACCATAATTTTGTTAACGAGGAAACTGCAAACCTAGCAGAAAAACCCCGGGACCTCGTCCAGATGTGAACAACCTCAGTATTAACCGAATACAAACACTAGCCTACTCTCAGACTTCGGACTGGAATGTATCGAGACTGAATTCGCCCTACAAGCAACTCAGCTACCAATGTGCTCATACGTCTCTTGGCTCCCGCAGAAACCTACGTACTTGATTCCCCTATATGACGTCCTTTACAGGCCTAAAGCTAACTTATGAAGTCTTTACCTAACGTGTGTTTCGGGCGGTCGAGTTTTGATCACTAAATAAGCTTGACATACCAACACTTAGTGAGGTTGACCGAGCCATGCTCTAAAAATCTCCCATTTTTGTCAATTTTAGTGACAAATACTCTTTACATACATGAACGAGAAAATGCAAACCTAAGTTCTAGTCTTCGACTTCTTCTACTTAGCTTGACAATACTGCGCATCAATAGTACCTGCAAAATATGTCAGTCTGCATGCAAAATATGTTCTATTGGAAAATAAATTGATAACCACATTACACTGCAGATGTCACTGTAGTATAGTGGTAAAGTCTCTGGGTGATGACACAGAGACCTGAGTTCGAAACTCGTTTGCATCGGGGTGGGAGGGATTTTCTTTATTTCTTTGCCTAGTTACCTGAGCTTGTAGGTAGTGGATTTCGGTCCAACTTTAATATAACCTTTCAAATTTTTTTTAAAAAAAAAAAAAAAAACAATACACTTACTCCCCCTAAATGTAAGTTTTGGATGTCTATCAAGTCTGACGTATTGTTATCAACTGTAGCAACGCGAAAGTCTACAGTGCTAGTAACATCTAGTGTTACTCCCCCTTAGTTAATGCTTTCATTCATTTTTCAATATACGTACAAGAATTTTTCTCCCCATATGACACTGCTTACTGTCAAAGACCAAGCACTGAACGAATCAAGCTATCAATATTTCTCCCCCTTTTTGTCAAAAAGAATTGACAAAGGGTCTCAAAAATATCTGGGTATTTGAGAAAAACACTCAAGTTCCGAGAAACTCGATTCAACATATAAGAATGATTGCATTCATAAGGGACAGCATTTTGACAAGTTATATATGAAAAAACAGGGGTACCGAAATACAACCAACTTTTCGTTTGGGCTCGTGAGACTTATGGTCAGATCTGGACGATCTCAAAAATCAATATCCAGATCTGTTAACCTGAGTTTGGATCACAAGGATCAGTCCAACGCAAAACAGGGTCTTGGTAAATCCAATGGATGGATTGAGGACAACGATCAGGTTTATAATAACGTACTTCTTGTGTTTGCTTTAATTATATAATCAGATAATATAATGCGTAAAGTAAAGCACACAAGACACCAGAGATTTTTTTAACGAGGAAACTACGACTTGTAGAAAAACCTCGGGACATCGTCCAGATTGAACACCGCACAGTACAAACTGTCAACAAACACTAGCCTACTATAAGACTTCGGTCTGGGATGTAGCAGAGACCAATTCCAACCCTCCAAGCGAACTGGCTACTGTCGCATGCCTTACGTCTCTAGATCCCCTATAGATCGTCATGCACTTGATTCCCCTAGTTGACGTCCTTTACAGGCCTAGGGTTTGCTTTAACCGCTGTTAAAGGCTTGTGTTAATAATTCCGGCTTTGCAACCTCTGTTAGGACATTGTCCGGTCAAACCCACTAGCGTTGGTATGTCAAGCTAGTTGTCAGTTTTAGATGTCAAAACTCAATTCTTGATTTAGCCTACTAGAGTTTAGATTTCGGAATTGGGATATAGACAAAGTAGTAGAGACCTTGAAGACGAAGATTGTGAAGACAAAGAAGACATCAATTATTCTTCATCGACAAAAGGTTAGTAGGAGTTATGACTTTATGGAAATTCTTCTATTCTACTTTCTCTATTCTTTCGAAATATAGTCGACTACTTTATTAGTGATCATAGCGATTGAGATCGTATTCTTGTCTAATGTGGCCTTGTGTCATGACTAGTATTTGTTCCCACAAATGCTATGAGTACAAGAATGAATGAGATAGATTCGATACCATTTGTCCATTTCAATGGTTTGCTTGCAAATCATTAGTTGGATATGGGTGAATCTAAAGGAGTACTCTTGAGCAAGAGTCCATGGATTACAGCTGAGGACGTACACACGTCTAATTCCTGGCTAAGCCCAGAACTTCCAGCGGAATCCAAGTTTGGCCTAATCTGAATGGCGGACGGTTCACGAACCGGTACGCAAACCAGAAACTCGGATTTCTACTGAGTTCCAAGGTGACTGAACATTTCACGAACCTACGCGAACCTAGGTTTCGGTTACTTTTGCTGGTATTCAGATTAAGTGAATATTCTTCCAGAATTTCACTTGGGTTAAACTCTAAACTCCTTTATCTCTTAGGTGGACTTGTATATCACGAAAATATCTTTTGTGGTCCATCTAACGATCCTCAATGAGTCAATAAGATAAAGATTATCTCTGGCCTGTTGGATTCTATCTTGAAGTGTTTTTGAGCTAACAAAACACTTGGCAGATAATGATAAAAAGAATTCCAATTGAGATTAATCTTTATTACTTGGTTGGCAAGTTTAGGGTTTCCTTAACTTGTGGGACAAGTAATTGATTGCTTTATTCCAAAGCAACCTATCTTATTGAGTGCTATAAATAGAGGTGTCTACGGACAAATACCGCAAGCATCAAGCATACGTGAAGGTCCTTAGGGAAGTGATCGTAAACTCTTTTCACTTCGGTGAACGCTTGTTGTGGTATAATCATCCTCTATAGGTTGCAGCTCCTCTGGGAACTCCCTACGACTATAAAAGACTTCTCTTGAGAGTTGGGAAGCACAGGTAGGAGATTGAGACCTTATTTGGTTGAAATCGGATTAACCTGTAACCTTGGTAACCTGATCACATTCTTGTCTATTCCATAGTCCGTCTCTTCTGCTATACGACTATTCAAGAACTGATACGTTACACACAGGGTTGAAAGGTAGCAACGCACGGCTGCACTCGGTGTTGTAAGACCTAGTTAGCTCCGGTTGTATAAGTTTCTTAACTGATTCTTCGTGTACAACTGAGGTAGAGACAAATTGGGCATAGCTTACTCGGTTTGCTTGTCATCCCTGATTTGTAAAGTAGATTTCCGTATGACCTGGAGCAATCCGAAGGAAGTCAACTTGTGTATGAGAAACTGATAGAGGACAGTTCGATCATACGTCAAAATTAGGTTGCAACGGCAGTATTGCTGACACAAGCCTTTGACAGCGGTCAAAGCAACTCCTAGGCCTGTAAAGGACGTCAGCTAGGGGAATCAAGTGCGTGACGATCTGTGGGGGATCTAGAGACGTAATGAGTGCGACAGTAGCCAATTCGCTTGGAGGGCTTGTGTTGGTCTCTGCTACATCCCAGACCGAAGTCTTATAATAGGCTAGCGTTTGTAGTCAATTTGTACTGGGCGGTGTTCAATCTGGACGAGGTCCCGAGGTTTTTCTACAAGGTAGTTTCCTCGTTAAAAAAACTGTCTGGTGTCTTGTGTGCTTTTCCTTTCCGCAATTATATAAACTCTGACATATAATTAAAAGAAAACACAAGAAGTACGTTATCCATAACCGTTGAGTTTACTCCAAAGATTCATCTTTGTCGAGTTGATCCCTAGATCACAACTCCGGTTATCTAGGTTTGGATATTGATTTTTGAGATCGTCCAAACCTAACCATAAGACTCACGAGCCCAAACGAAAAGTTGGTCGTATTTCGGTACCCCTCCTTTTTCAACCTCAATTATCAATTGTATGTTTGAACTGTCCTCTATCAGTTTGACATACACAAAGTGACATCCTTCGGATTTCTCCAGGTCATACGGAAATCTACTTACAAGCGGGGGCTGACAAGTAAACCGAGTAAACTATGCCCAACTTGTCTCTACCTCAGTTTTACACGAAGAATCACTTAAGAAACTTATACAACTGGAGCTAACAAGGTCTTACAACACCGAGTGCAGCCGTGCGTTGCTTCCTTTCAACCTTGTGTGTAACGTATCAGTTCTTGAATGACCTTATATCAAAAGAGAAGGACCGTATAATAGACAAGAACGTAATCAGGTTACCAAGGTTACAGGTTACTCCGATTTCAACCACTAAGGTCTCAATCTCCTACCTGTGCTTCCCAACTCTCAAGAGAAGTCTTTATAGTCGTTAGGTAAATCCCAAGAGGAACTGCTACCTAATAGAGGATGACTATACCACAACAAGCATCCACCGAAGTGAAAAGAGTTTACGATCAATTCCACAAAGAATCTTCACGTATGCTTGATGTTTGCGGTTTTCGTCCTTAGACACCTCTATTTATAGCACTCAACAAGATAGGTTGCTTTGGAATAAAGCAACTAGTTACTTGTTCCACAAGTTTAGGAAACCCTAACTTGCAAACCAAGAAACCTAGATTTATCTCAATTGGAAATCTTTTATCATTTATTTGCCAAGTGTTTTGTTAGCTCAAAAACACTTCAAGATTGATATCCAACAGACCAGAGATAATCTTTATCTTATTGACACATTGAGAACCGTTAGATGGACCACAGAAGATATTTTCGTGACAACCAAGTCCAACTAAGAGATAAGGAGTCAGAGTTTAAACCCGTGTGAAAATCCAGAGAATATTCACTTTGGGCGGTTCAAAAACCGTCTATCTGAATCACGACCAAATGCATTGAATTTGAGGTTGACGTACTAGTACGCGTACAAACTGAAGATTTGGAACTCAGGAAAAATTCCCAGGTCACTGTTCACCGTACGGTTCGGGAACCGTCGTTTTCCAGATTAGGGTTTAACTTGGATCCGCTGGAAGTTCTGGGCTGGAACAGTACTTAGACGTGTTAGACGCCCTCGGCTATAATCCACTAGACTCTTGCTCAAGAGTACTCCTTTAGATTCACCCATATCCAACAAGTGATTTGCAAGCAAACCATTGCAATGGACAAATGGTACCGAATCTATCTCATGCATTCTTGTAACCTTAATATTCGTAGGAACAAATACCAACATAACTCATGGTCATGTACACAAGAACACGATCTCAATCGCTATTAGTATGTCTACTAAAGTAGCCGACTATTTCGAAAGATAGAGAAAGTAAAATAGAAGAATTTCCATAAAAGTCATAACTCCTACTAACCTTTTGACGATGAATAATAATTGATGTCGTCTTTGTCTTCACAGTCTTCGTCTTCAAGTTCTCTACTACTTTGTCTATATCCCAATTCCGAAATCTAAACTCTAGTAGGCTAAATCAAGAATTGTGTTTTGACACATAAAACTGACAACCAGCTTGACATACCAACGCTAGTGGGTTTCACCGGACAATGCCCTAACAATCTCCCCCTTTGTCAATTTTAGTGACAAAACCAATTTACATATGGATTCAAAAGATATACAATTAATTACTAACCAAATGTATCTTGATTTATTGAATTCTTCAACTTCTCCCTTGAGTCTTGATGTGTCCGTTTAACTCTTGTTGATGAATTCGTAGACAACACTGACAACATATCCAGCTCAAACAATCACAAAGGTACGCTCAAGCTTACATGGGTTAATATGCTAATCCCACATGTTGTTTGTGCAAAGAGTAAGAATCTAAGAAAACTTTAAAGTTTGTGTATCAAAACTTTTAAAGTGATTCTACTCATTCCTGATATGAAGCTTCTTCTCAGCTTTAATTACTCCCCCTTACTTGATACTTTTGGAAAAGCACAACAAGTAAGCACATGTCGTTCTCCCCCTATGGTTATGAACCACAAGAACAAGAACCATATGTATTCTCCCCCTATTTGTCACAAAAATATGCAAAGTAGTTCGAGACTAGGGTTTCATAAACCTATGGAATAGGTTAAGCTAAGTACTCGCATACCAAGTTTAAGATGACATAACTAGGAAATCAGAACGATGATCTCTAAGTTGATTCATCTTTGGAGAAATATAGACACACTTTTCTCCTAATATTCCACAACCACGCTCCCCAAAAAGATTTGTTATTAAGCGCAAGTTCAAGTTAAGAGATCTCCTCCATGTGGTATTATTCAATAAAGAACAACTATACAAAGTCTAACATGGACAGAACAAGTTTAATGTTATCCAATTTTGTTTTGTTTATAATCTCTTTCCCTTAACCAATCTTTTGGAAAAGAGTATATGATTCCGAGTTTGTGAAAACCCTAAAGATCATACAATCAAAAGTTTCTTGATCGTGAGAAAAAGCATAACTTTTGTAATAGACATAACTTTACATCACTACCGAGGCAATGGAAAAAGCTATGTGTTGCGATAAGATTTAGGTAGACAAATCAAGTATTGCAAACATCATTAATAATCATCTAAAAAGAAATTTTATTAATGAAATAAAGTAGTACATGCTTGAAAAACTCTAAAAAGCATGAAAAGGCAAACTACTTTTAGATATGAAGACACAATAATAAAGTTGTATGACCTCAACTTTTGTCTTCACAATCTCGAGATATGACTTCATCAAAGAAATCATCTACAATGTGTGCATCCCTAGCTTCTTTTTCAGAAAGACCAGTTAGAGCACGTAATAATGATGTATAATGAGCACATCTATTCCTGAAGCTTTGGGCTTTGTCTTCATGGAAAATAGCCTTCTTCCTTTCGTAATCGATTTTATACAGAAATCACTTTCTCATGTGTGAATATCCATCAATTGTTTCTCTCGAGTTAATAACATGAGTCTCTGGATCAGGAAACTTACGGAGATAATCCAAAGTTTCTGCAGGAGTCCTCTTTCTCTTGCTTGTAATCCCTTCACAGAGCTCAACTTTCACATCTTCACTTTTACAACTCCTCGTAACACTTCTTGTAGAATAAGCCATCTTGTTTATGACTTATTGGATTTATGAACGAGATATATATTATATCTTTCAAGAGGAGTGAGTTTCAGTTTATCTGAAAGACTTAAGGGAATCTTCCAGAATTTTTGACGTGAGCGGTTCACGAACCGGTACACAAACCAAAACTCCTGAACTCTGACTCGCAGAGTTTATACAGTCTGAAACAAAATTTCCATGGAGTAAAACTCTTCTGAAAACATGTTTGTAGTATTTTTACTAGTGACTTGAACAACCACAATACCAGAAATGAGTTCCTGATATCAACTGCTTGCCTCACACACACAATTCATAATGTGAGGATGCATCCCCTAACTGCGATTAAGCAGTTGGAGTGTGAGTACTAGACTCACACGGGGTGTTGATTGTAGAGTGGTTGCTAGAGACTGATTCGGGTTGAGAGTTTTTCTTACCCTTTTCATTTCCTCTTGAACTTTCTACGTTTTTCAACACTCCCTTGAATTGCTTTAGGGCTTTGTTCATTCTATATATCCATATCGGCTTGAAGCTTGTTTACAGCTTTCCTATTTCCCTTAAGCAGCGAACACCTTCCTTGGACATGTCCAGATTTGCTAGAGTACTGACAATTCTTGGAAGGGTTTTTATCCTGAGTTTTAGCTTTCTCAGGTACACCTTTATGTTTTTCATTAGATGGAGGACTGGATCCAACCATTATGAAAGTACTGTTTTTGGTGTATGTGTTACTATTGAACCCTAACCCATTGGTGTTGCCAAAGGCTTTTTGACCAAATAACATTGCTGCTACTTTATCCGAGCTACCAGATAGCCTTTGGAGATCATCTTTTAGGGCATCAATTTCTTTATCTTTTAGAGATAAAGTTGAGGAGAGATCATCACTTAATTTCTCAAGTTCTTGATCTTTCAGGAGAAGGGTTTTCTCTACCTTTTCAAGATCAGATTTTAACTGATTGTTTTCTTGAACAAGGTCCTCGCTCTTACTGATCAACTGATGAATTAAAATGTATTTCAAATCATCGTGTTTAGATCGTTCATCTGAAGTCCCTGCCATTAAAGCAGTTTCTTCATGATCTAATTCGAATTCATGCTGGTCAGGCATATCATCAAATCGAGCTGATAGAGCATTATCCCTTTTATGGTATTCCTTACTATGGCATATGTCTTTCATGTGTCCAAAGCCTCGACACTTGAAACACTGCACATCAGCTATATCATCCTCATCCCGGTCAGGATTAGGTTTCAATGGTGGTAAGGATCCTCTGCTCCTGAATCGTCTGTCTCTTCTAGATCTAAGAAGATCTTTCAGTTGCTGTGTAATCAGAGACAGTTCCGTGTCCACTTCTTCATTGTCAAGGTTTTCACACTCATCAGCCCAAGACAATTTCAGTGGTGAGGAGGTGCACTGAGTGCTTACATCTTCAAAAGAGATAGATTTCTTTTCATCTTTTCGCTCATGAACGAAGATCTTTAGCTTAGCTACAAGGTCACTTCTTGTTATATCTAAACCGTGAACTTCTTGGACGGCATGTTTTTTTGATTCGTACCTTGAGGGTAATGACCTCAGAATTTTACACACAATGTCCCTTTCCGGAATAGCTTTTCATAAGGTGTGACATGCATTCACTATCTCAGACAATTTGTGGTTAAATTCTTCAAAGGTATCATCCTCAAGCATTCGAAGGTTTTCCTAGTCAGACATGAGGTTTTGAAGTCTAGCTTCTTTTTCTGCTGCATTCCCTTCGAATACGGTCCTTAATCTATTCCAAGCCTCATGAGAGGTTTCATATGTGGCCACGTGATGGAAAAGATTAGGTGTAACTGCATGAATGATAGCGTTAAGCCCATCATAGTTTTGCTTGGCGGCGAGAGTTTCCACGTCATCATAAGCCGCTATGTCTTTGAGGACAGATACACCATTAACTTCAATAGTTAGTGGTGTATATCCTGTTTTGACATAAACCCAAGTTTTGAAATCTCGGGCTTGCAAAAACGATTTCATTGCAGTCTTCCACCATAGGTAGTTTGTGCCATCAAACTTTGGTGGTACGTTACAAGCTCTTATGCTTTAGTTCATAACTCACAAGCCGCGATAAACACAGACAATTACGTTTTTTATGTGTTCACCGGCTCTGATACCAATTGAAAGAGCAAGGGTACTGAAATACAACCAACTTTTCGTTTGGGCTCGTGAGACTTTTGGTCAGATCTGGACGATCTCAAAAATCAATATCCAGATCTGTTAACCTGAGTTTGGATCACAAGGATCAGTCCAACGCAAGACAGGGTCTTGGTAAATCCAATGGATGGATTGAGGACAACGATCAGGTTTATAATAACGTACTTCTTGTGTTTGCTTTAATTATATAATCAGATAATATAATGCGGAAAGTAAAGCACACAAGACACCAGAGATTTTTTTAACGAGGAAACTACGACTTGTAGAAAAACCTCGGGACCTCGTCCAGATTGACCACCACACAGTACAAAATGTCTACAAACACTAGCCTACTATAAAACTTCGGTCTGGGATGTAACAGAGCCCAATTCCAACCCTCCAAGCGTACTGGCTACTGTCGCACTCCTTACGTCTCTAGATCCCCACAGATCGTCAAGCACTTGATTCCCCTAGCTGACGTCCTTTACAGACCTAGGAGTTGCTTTAACCGCTGTTAAAGGCTCGTGTTAATAATTCTGGCTTTGCAACCTCAATTATCAACTGTATGTTTGAACTATCATCTATCAGTTTGACATACACAAAGTGACTTCCTTTGGATTTCTCCAGGTCATACGGAAATCTACTTACAAGCGGGGGCTGATAAGTAAAATGGGTAAACTATGCCCAACTTGTCTCTACCTCAGTTGCACATGAAGAATCACTTAAGAAACTTATACAACTGGAGCTAACTAGGTCTTACAACACCGGGTGCAGCCGTGCGTTGCTTCCTTTCAACCTTGTGTGTAACGTATCAGTTCTTGAATGGCCTTATATCAGAAGAGAAGGACCGTAGAATAGACAAGAACGTAATCAGGTTACCAAGGTTACAGGTTACTCTGATTTCAACCACTAAGGTCATCAATCTCCTACCTGTGCTTCCCAACTCTCAAGAGAAGTCCTTATAGTCGTTAGGTAAATCCCAAGAGGAACTGCTACCTAATAGAGGATGACTATACCACAACAAGCATTTACCGAAGTGAAAAGAGTTTACGATCAATTCCACAAAGAATCTTCACGTATGCTTGATGCTTGCGGTTTTCGGCCTTAGACACCTCTATTTATAGCACTCAAAAATATAGGTTGCTTTGGAATAAAGCAACTAGTTACTTGTTCCACAAGTTTAGGAAACCCTAACTTGCAAACCAAGAAACCTAGATTTATCTCAACTGGATATCTTTTATCATTTATCTGCCAAGTGTTTTGTTAGCTCAAAAACACTTCAAGATTGATATCCAACAGACCAGAGATAATCTTTATCTTATTGACAGATTGAGAACCGTTAGATGGACCACAGAAGATATTTTCGTGATAACCAAGTCCAACTAAGAGATAAGGAGTCAGAGTTTAAACCCGTGTGAAAATCCAGAGAATATTGACTTTGGGCGGTTCGCAAACCGTCCATCTGAATCACGACTAAATGCATCGAATCTGAGGTTCACGTACTAATACGTGTACAAATTGAAGATTTGGAACTCAGGAAAAATTCCCAAGTCATTGTTCACCGTACGATTCGGGAACCGTCTTTTTCCAGATTAGGGTTTAACTTGGATCCGCTGGAAGTTCTGTGCTGGAACAGTACTTAGACGTGTTAGACGCCCTAAGCTATAATCCACTGGACTCTTGCTCAAGAGTACTCCTTTAGATTCACCCATATCCAACAAGTGATTTGCAAGCAAACCATTGCAATGGACAAATGGTACCGAATCTATCTCATGCATTCTTGTAACCTTAGTATTCGTGAGAACAAATACCAACATAACTCATGGTCATGTAGACAAGAACACGATCTCAACCGCTCTTAGTATCTCTACTAAAGTAGCCGACTATTTCGAAAGATAAAGAAAGTAGAATAGAAGATTTTTAAAAGTCACAACTCCTACTAACCTTTTGTGGATGAAGAATAATTGATGTCTTCTTTGTCTTCACAGTCTTCGTCTTCAAGGTCTCTACTACTTAGTCTATATCCCAATTCCGAAATCTAAACTCTAGTAGGCTAAATCAAGAATTGTGTTTTGATACCTAAAACTGACAACCAGCTTGACATACCAACGCTAGTGGGTTTGACCGGACAATGCCCTAACAATATATATATGTAAATCAGCATAAGTAACCTGTCAAGAAATATATAAGATATAAGCAGATATCAATTATATTCCCTGTAATTTCCACAACCACGCTCCCCTAAAGATATATATATATATATATATATATATGAATTAAGCACAAGTTCACAAAAGAACTCTCCCCCATTGGTTTTCATTCCCTCGGACATGATAACAACGAAAACAATCTTTAATAGAAATAAAGATTGAGAACTGATTTTTGGATATTTCGAACACGTCCGTAGTCATACTAGATTATACCAAAAATTCTGATATATGCATATACTATAAAATAGTATTGTGGCTAGCATAAAATCAATTTCCTCTTTACATAGTTATACTTATACCTGCGTACAAAGTCATTAGTACAGACATACAGTAACAGCCACAAACATAAGGAGGCCAATTATTAAGATATTTAATCACAAATGTATAGATCAGCTCCCTATGAGATAAAAATATAATCTTGATAACCTCATAATAGATTCAGAAATATTAAATCAGATGTTGCAAAAGCACACATTCACACCAATTTTTAATTTTTCAATATTTCGAATTTTTAATTTTCTGATACTTAAATAAAAATGAAAATTTTCAATATTCAATTGTTCCCAGTAGATTAGACAATCCATATTTTTTCAACAAAATATATAGTCATTCTAGAATGAAGCAATGTGATATCAAGACGAAGAATATTCCGAAATAAAACATGTGTAATTTTAGTTTCGAAATTATTTTCATAATATATATTCTTTGATTATACTTTCAAAAATTATTAATGAAAATAGTCTAGAATACATATCACATTAATATTTGAGATATCCTGCAAGATTTACAATAATACTTAGCTGGATACAAGATGTATTTTTGCTAAATAAATTAACTAGGAACGCATATAAATACTTATACTAAAATAGTAAAAGAATTAAATCTCAAATAGAATTCTCTTTTCTAAGTATATATATATATGTCAATTAAGACAAATATTGCTTAGAAGGAAACAAATCTAATTTAATGACTCTCAATTAGTCAAGGATGATCAAGTGGGTCAAAGGGAACACCAAGCCTCAAGTGAGGAAGGAAATACACCAAAAATGAGGAAATCACGTTTTTCAATGTTTAATTTGCGAAACCTAACATTTACGTTTGTTAGAATTCGGAACCTACTTTTCGTTGGCAAATACGAAAATTGTTTTGCATATAACTTCTTCATTCTGTATCAGAATCAGGTGATTCTTGGCTCAATTGAATCGTATTTTCAGGAGCTATACATTGAAGACAAATATTATTGCCAATATTTTAACAATTATTTATTAACATTTTATCCATATTAAATGATCAAGGAAACAAATATGCAAGTTAATAAATAAAAAAAACTCAAAATACTTACAGTGCATTTGACATCTTCATTTTAATATTCAACACGCATATAACATATTGTGTGCTCAGTCACATGTGTTACTTCACCATCAAAGAGCACAGTTGGTGAGGATGCACATATCAACACAATCAAGTTGTAAAACTAGAACTATCTAATACTTGTGACTCATCACTAACCTTAGAACCTTGCTTCTTATTCTTCCTCCGTTTCTTGTTTAACTTCGATTTGGAGTCATTATCATCACGAGGAGCAGAACCAAACACTCTTTCGAATATACCATGAACCTTTAACACATTCAACAATTGTTTTGGTGATCAACTGAGTAACGTCATCCGAAAGATTCTTAGGTGACAACTTGGACATGGGTTTTGCAAACACTGGTTCTTCTTTTCTACCAAACCATGTATAATTAGAAGAAGAATCATTTGAACAGTTGACCATCTGGTTAATAAAAGAGTCATTTTTTCTCTAATACGGTGCATCAGATCTTGTATTTGCTCTAGTAAAATCTCCTCTATAATTTTGACGATTATAAAAGGGATTTGACGAGCGATAATAACGATCTGAATTACCAGAGGAAGCATAATTATCTCTCTTAAGAAATCTACATCCTCTTTGTAAGTGACCTTTACTTCCAAAATAAAAACAACGTTTAGCGGCATAAGGAATGCGATTATCATTTCTACGTTGTTGAGGTACCTCTTGCAATGGAGCTTGTAGAAAACTGTTTTTTTCATCTTTGACACAGTGTACAGAACCTTTAATATCAGAAGAAATTGTCTCATTGATAATTCCCCTTGTATCATCCAGTTGAACATAATTTCTAGCTTTAACAAACTTTTTCTCTTTGTTAGGAGCATTTATTCCCTTATAGCCCAAATCTCGTGTATCATGAAGGTTTATATTTGCTCCTATTTTTGAGTTAAATTTGTTTGAGATTTCTTTTTCCAACCTTTTGATTTTTTCAAGAGCAATATTAAGATCGTTCTTCAATTGAATTTCTCGAGAATGACTACTACTTGCTTCATCTTCAAGATTCAATATCTGTTGACAACACTTAGCAAGTGATTCTCTAATAGTTTCACAACCGGTAGCCATTAAACATATAGTTTCGTCACAATCTTGAATCGTTTTTCGAAACAAAGTTTTTTTCTCGAGTCATCACTGATATCATATTTCTTTAACAAAACAATCTCTTCTTCTAGTACTCTTATTTTTTTCACAGCCAGTAGCTATCTTTGTATTTAAGGATTCTCACGACGGACATTGTTGCTCAGTTTCTCTTCAAAAACCTGTATCTGCATAGAAAAAAGATCCAACTCGCAACGAAGTTGATTGCATTCAGCGGTTTGTGACTCCAACTTTTTCAAGTGAGTCTTTTCTCTTTCAACTAGTGAATCAATCTATTTTTTTAAAATCTAACAGTTTATCATTTCAGTAGTTAGGTATTCAAGCCTATCATTATAAACTTGTGATATGTTGACTGAGTCCCTTTTTGATTCTTTTAATCTATAACTTTGACCAATTTCTTATAGGTTGGATCGAACCAAACACAGATTGTTAGATCTTAACGTGTTTGTCTGCTCTTATACCAATTGAAAAGACGAGGGTACCGAGTACACTACAATCTTTTATTTTAGGCAACCTATAAGATCAACCTTGAGCGGTTCCTGTATTCCAAGAACTCAAGAACAAGATATCTTTCGTAAATGATTGAATCACACAACGGGAATCAGTACAAGATTCAAAAGGCTATGTCAACATACAAGTACGATACTTTAATTATAAATGACAAGTCAAATATAATGCAGAAATAAAGTAATGTACACACAAGAATTTTGTTAATGAGAAAACTACAAACTCGTAAAAAAAACCCAGGAGCTAGTCCAGTTTGAATACTCTTAAGAATTAAGCCGCCAACACACCAACTCTCAGACTTCGGACTAGCTGTTAATAGGTCATTTAATTTCTTTAAGGAGGAAATACTCCAGTTTCTTTTTAGGGGAACATTACAAGAGTAACAACTATATATAGACCCACCCTAACAGCCTAAGGCGGGCCTAATAACTAAAACCCTATGCAGACTAGAGATTACAATTTTTTATACTATATGCGAACATCTCAGGTGCTAAAATACTTACAAACCGAAAATAAATTACAAAATGATCCATATAAGCATCAAGATACCATACGAAACCCGTAGGCTTATCGATGGTTTTTGCTGTCGGAATCTGGAGTAAGCCAACAGCCGCCATAGCTCCAATTGCACCACTGGAAGCCTCATAGACAGACTCTAGGGAAATTCCGCCAATAAAGCCCAGAAATATCACCCATAATCCCGTCATATCTTGCATGCGAAAAAGGTCCATACAAGATTTCATCAACCTTAGAGAGTACAAGCCCATAATACTCTACCATAATCAGAACTAGCCCAGAGATAAGCCCAGTAATAGTCGAGTACAGGAATAAAGCCTTACCCGCCAAATCCATACCCGAGTTCATCATAAGACCCGTACACAGACGAGAGATCCAAGCCGCATCATAACCAGTTCAGTAAAACTGGAAGCTTCATTAGTTAAGACCCGTACACAGACGAGAGATCCAAGCCGCATCATAACCAGTTCAGTAAAACTGGAAGCTTCATTAGTTAACTTATCAGAAACACCCAATAGACATAATTCACAGCCTATATCTATCCCAGAAACTCTCAGAAATGGATTTCCAATGAAATCATCATGATCGTCATAACCAAAATTCAAATTTTTTTGATTTTTCAGCTCATAAACTCTGCTCCTGCCCTTAGAACAATCAACTGAGTATAATGTTCATCCTGTTAGAGCATGTAATTTGTAATGCTAGATATGTCAAGAATATTCTA